>ML797998.1:38677-48816 GCA_009831015.1 Picea engelmannii | reverse complement strand
TCGAAACAATCCTTCAGAGAGGAACCCATCCAAGTAGTCTTGAGCTTCAGAGCAATGAAGAGTTTACTCCAAACTTGTTGTGTGAAAGTACAATCAATAAATAGATGTGTTATAGATTCAGAATCCAAATGACAAAGATGGAAAATGTTTGGTCCCTCCCAACCACGATGTTGTAAGTTGTCCCAGGTCATAATTTTGTTGGTTGCATCTAACCAGGTGAAAATTTTGATTTTTAATGGAATATTCCAATGCCAAAGATGCTTCCTCCAACCAGTACACTTCTGGTTCCAAATGGTAGAAGCAATAGCCTCATATAAATTCTTTATAGAAATGTTTCCAGAACTATCGCCCCCATTCTAGAGCAGTTCCTCATCCTGGTCCCGAAGTTGTATCCCCGTTCCAAGTAGTGATTTATAGTATCACTGCCATTCTAATGCCAAATTCCCTGATAGGCCAAGGTCCGAGCAATCCTTCCATCGAATGCTAAGAGACCCATGGTCTGGAAGAGGTACAAAATGTGTTGACTGTGTAATATCGTCAGGAGTTCCTGTGACAAATATGTTGTAGACCCCAATCCCAAAATGGTATCCCGACCCACGTGGATAGCGTGGCCCGATCCCAGTTTCCAACATAACCAATGTTGGATGATATGTAATAATTTTAGAAGTGATTTCCAGATCGAGGAAGCGTTAGATGGACTAGTAAAAGTTTTTCTGAGCCAGCTCGTAACAAAAACATGTGGTAAGTATTTTCCAATAATAACCCGATGCCATAACCCGTCTTGTGTCATCACACACTAGAGTGTATTGGACGCTAGAGATTTATTAAAGAGAAAAATGTTTATCAACCCCCAACCACCCACCAATTTTGGTTTAGCAGTAGAATCCCAACTGCAGAGATGTAGATGCTTTTTTTCACTGCCTCCCGACCAGAGAAAAGTGAAGATCAGATGACGAATCCTATTTAATACAGTTACTGGAATAGCAGCCAATGCCATCCCGTAAACTGCCTGACTCTCCAAGATGGATTTAATCATAACAAATCTCCCTCCGAGCGATAGCCACTTGTTGCACTAATGTCCAATTATTTTTTCAAATTTAATGAGAACCATCTCCAATCCACCACTTTATAATAATCTGGTTTGAGGAAAAAACCAAGATATCTCACGCCAACTGAGGTCTCCAGAAATTTGTACAAGAAGATGTTCTTGAAAGAATCTAGGTCCACCTCTGAAAGCCCAGAGTAGTGAAAAGTAGATTTTGTCACATTAATATGGAGCCCCGAAGTTTTACAAAATGTTTTGAGAATGAAGTCTATCTCCTTCCAGTCTTGTAAGTTAGCTCTGGTCCCTATAAGAACATCATCAACGAAAAATATGTGAAGTATTTTAACCAGCCTTGATACCTTAACACATGTAAGCCTCTGTGTTTGCTCACTGTTTTTTAGCAGAATGCTCAGACCTTCCATTACCAAGATGAATAGTAAGGGGGAGAGTGGGCAACCCTACCTCAAACCTATTTCATTTTGGAAGAAAGGGGTTGCCTCCCCATTAACCAGAACTGCTATAGACGCACTAGTGACACAACCCATAATCCACTTTGTGAAATGAATACCAAAACCATATTGTAGGAGAATTAATCTCAGATAGTCCCAGTTAATACAATCAAAGGCTTTTTTGAGATCTAGCTTTAAAATAAGAGCCTGTACCTTTTTCAGTTTGATGTTGTGTAAAACTTCTTGTGCAGTACCAACGACGTCCAGGATCTGTCGCCATTTAAGGAAACCTAGTTGTTCTCCAGATATAATTATAGATAGATATGGTTTGATCCTATTAGCTAGAATTTTTGTAATAATTTTATAACAAAGGTTGCACAATGCTATAGGCCTATAGTCACCTAGAGAAGTCAAATGGCTGGATTTTGGAATGAGTGTTAAGAAAGTAGAGTTTAATGTTGGGATAACCCCACCTTTGATATTGGAGTCTTCAACCAAATCTCACAGGTCATCGCCAACAAGCTCAAATAAGTGTAGATAAAACTTGACAGTCCATCCATCGGGTCCATGGCTTTTGTCCCTTTTGAAATAATTAAGTACATTCCAGATCTCCTCTTTTGTACAGGCTCTAGTAAGTTTCTCAGCTTCGTCATCACTAACAAGTCTATGAAAATGTCCAATGATGGTTGATTGGTCATAACAATTTGTAAGTTCCATATCACTGTAGGAATTTTTGAAGTAATGGTATTGTCCTGAGATAATGACATCTGAATCAATCTTTAATTCCCAAATATGCTTGTGGTTTCTCCTGTAGCTTGCAAAGTGATGAAAGAATTTAGTGTTTTGATCGCCACACTTAATCCAGATTGCTCTGCTCTTTTGACGCCATTGTTCTTCCTCGACCATCAATAGCATGTTCCTCTCCTCCTCTAATGTCTTTAAATTGCGTTCCAGTTCGGGTGATCGAGTCCCCGCGGTATGCTCTAGGATCAGAGACTGTATCCTTTCTTCCAGCTATGAAAATCTAGGAGTGTTTTTAATTTTTTGTAGTATAGCCCAACTTTTAACTCTCTTTTTCAAATGTTTCAATTTCCACGCTAGTCTTCTTTGTAAGTCTAATTCTTGGTGAAAAGTCTGGTCAGTCCAAACCTCAGTGACTAGTCACAAAAAGCCTGGGTCATGTAGCCACACCAGATTAAATTTAAATGGTTATGACGGCTGATGAGAGGAAGAGTCTAGCTGCAGGAAGATAGGGGCATGGTCCAAGAGGAAGGGGTATTCAACTAGGATCGGTACCTTCCCGAGAGTTGTAGAAACGTTTCAGAAATGAAAATACAGTCCAGTCTCTTGGAGATACTCTCTAGACCAACTCTACCATTCCTCCAGGTAGGTACTGCAACAGTCGGTCGGATATCCACGAGATTGTTGTTGAGGAAAATCTCTTTTAATTGAGTGGCCACCTGGTCTTGTAAAGTTGTTTCCCTCCACACCTCTTTTGTAGTTAATGTAAAATTAAAATCACCTGCAGCTATAAGATTAGGTTTAACTAGAAGGCCTTCAATAAGTCACCTCAGGGAGGCCTTTTTGAGGGTGCCTCCCACCCCTTTGATATTAAGAGAGAGAAGTATCATGATCAAGACCTGGCAAGGGCTTTAATGCCTCTAAGCACCCCAAGTTCAGAAGTGCCTGTAGTGTAAGAAGTCGGGAGAGTAATAGATGATCTTGCTTTTCTCTATGCACTGCAAGTTTTTATAGGTGAACTCTCGAGTCCCAAACCTCGAGACCAGGAGTAGTCTCTCCCAGATGTAACACCAGTGTTATCACGGGGAGATGAAGTAGAGGACTCCAAGTTCTCTCTAATGATAGGAGACCTCCCTTGAAAACTAGGAATAGGAACGAGTAACAATGTCTCAATAAAAGTAGGGACATGTACAGACAGAATGTTCCTGAGAGTAGTATTGTCAGAAATCAATCTCTTAGAGTATGTGAGAGCATCCCCAACTAACTCAAAGTATTCAGTAGGAAGATCGGTAGTATAAAGGGTAGAAGGAATTGTAGAGTGGAAGGGGCTGGTAGGTAAGGTGACCCCACATGGAACCAATGAGGGAGCCCTACAGTCTCGGGAGGAAGATGATAGCTGCAAGGGTGGTAAATTCTAAGAAGTCTCTCATTCCATGGAGGGTGAAAGAGAAGTGGATGGAACTTGTGAAGGTTCAGTCAAGTTATCCCATGAAGGTCCCATCCCCAAGATAACAAAAGAGTCCAAAATATCCCTTTACCAAGATGACAGGGTGAAGTAAAAGGAAGGACAGAGGAGCTTGAGATTACTTATGAGTGTGTCAAGTGGCGAAGTCGGCTAGTCCCCTTCATTCGCAAAGTCTCCAGTCTTTGTGTCGAAAGAATCTATACCCGGTGAGTCCTCCCGAGGAAGTTTTCGAAGATAAGAAGCTTCTGATTCTTCTTCTTCTATCTCTATAGTGAAATCACGATGTAGGTGCCCAATCTCGCGACAGTAAGTGCAACGAAAAGGAATGCCAAGGTAATCTAAGCGTTAGGTCACAGTGCAACCTCACCAGAATATATTTAGAGTCTCTGGTAGTCCCACATGTATATCCACCTCCACCAGGATCCTAGCCATCCTTCTGTCGGAGCCCTTAAGTAGATTTTTATCCAGATTGATAAAACACCTGATCTCATTGACTATGGCAGCAAGAGATTTCTTTGTCCAAAGTTGGAGGGGAAGACCAGGGAGAAATACCCACATGTGGCGAAATCGAAAGTAATACGCGGAAGGATAAAAAATAACCCACCATCTTTTGAGCATTAAGTTGCAGCCACTAATAGCCCAGAGTGTATCTAAAATTTGTTGTGAATCCTTCGGTGTCTTAAAAAGAAGACCAAACCAACCATGAGAGAGGTAAATGATATCAAGGATATAGCCCAATAAGGGAGACCAAGTACTCGAAATCTAGGCTGGGAGAGAGCACTTACACAATGTGCGGTAGGAAATTCTACCCACAAGTGCATAAAGTGATAAGCGCACACTCTCCTCCAGACCAATATTTGACCCCATGATTAACCGACATTTGGCCTTGTTGGGTTTCCACGTGTGCTTAGTACTAGAGCGCTTAGGAAACCATTTCTGCGAGGAGGGGCGACCCATTCGATATCCCACACTCCGGTGTAAACCAACAGGTGAATGCCTAAACAAAGAGACTAGACCTAGGAGCGGGGTGGGAGATGACAGTGGAAAGGGTGTCGAAGGAGCCGAAGAATCCAGAGGAGAAGAAAGGCTACAACCTTCCAAGGTAGGGAGAGGGGGAGGTAAGACAACATCTGCAGTGAGCTCGTCCGTCAAGGAGAAGAGGCCGACACTCTTCCAAAGGGCCTCGTCAGCCACACTCATTAGTGCGCTGACCTCGGCCTCCATCAGGAAGTTGTTGGAAGCTGTAATATCCCTGATCCCGCTGGTCAAGATATTTGTTATTGATCTATTGTTTTATCTTGCAGATTTGATACACTGGGGGTTTCTAGATGTGTTTCAGTTGTATGTTTGAGATCTTGATGGTTATTGCATGTGCACGTTGCATATTTATGGTTTAAACAGGATATAAAGGACGCATGCATAAGTAAAGAACATCAACTGCCCAATATCATGTATTATACGGCTCAAGCATGGAAATACAATAGCCTACTAGAAATATAGAATATAAACGTCAGCTAGATCTCATGCATCATCACTGGAATATAAGCAAGTAGCATAAAAATACTCCTGATCAGAAGATGATAGCATATATGATGCATGCACGAATAGATCAACAAAAATATGCAATTATGGAGAAGTACGGTAACCGCTACCAGTTGGAAAACTCGTTCGGAAGGATAGACCATCGTAATGTGCTAGAAACTGCTCCAATAGAAGTGCCCTGGCCTCTAGACTGAAATGGATGAGTGTCAGATATCGAATATGGTCTCTGAGGCACTGGATTTGGACCCCTGGGGGGTTTGTGTGCCTCATGGGACACTGGATGCACTCCAAAGGATTCCACCAACGAAATCTGCTGCTATAGGCCTCAAAACGATTGTCTCGCCAAATGTGGAACTGGGTCGAAAGGATTTTCCTGGATCTTCTCTTATACTTTGCATGCAACCCCAAATATCTGTCTGGAGGAGCTGCACCCTAAATGGTTGGATGAGGCGATCTACGATATTCCACCGTCAAAATCTAATGATAGATGGCTCAATAGAAGCACCCTAGCTAGATCTCAAATGGGTCAGAAGGATTTGCCCAGATCTGCTCTTATACTCTGCATGCAACCCCAAATATCTGTCCGGAGGCGCTGCACCCTAAATGGATGGATGGCGATTTGCAAGATTCCACCGTCAGAATATGACGATAGATGGCTCAATAGAAGCACCCTGGCTGGATCTCAAATGGGTCAGAAGGAAACTACAATCTGGACACAGGCCTCGTGCAGCTCTCCAAACCCTCAAACTGACTTGTGCCCTCACTGGCTGAGCTGCGCACTCTGTAATGGATACTCCTGAAAAGTACGGTGAAATACCTATATGGTATCTCCAATGGGCTAGGGTGTGTCTCTCAACACTGAAAACCGATCAATGGTGGTGGTTTCCTCCAGAAATCCACAAAACAATAAGGTAGGCTCTCTTCCTCCTTTGGGAACTCTCAACATCAAATCATAACAATGCATAATGAATTAGGTTGCTTTACCCTTCCTTTATAGCTTCCTGAAACCCTAATTCGTTGTTGACCTTTTCCCTCCAAGTGACTTTTACTTTATTTTATTATTCCNCTCTGAAATGTTGTAATGTTATAATGTCCCAAAATGGAGACATTACTGTCCTCCTTGCCGAAATATTGCTTGTCCTCAAGCAATAATTGAATCCAACTACATATAATACCGGGGTCCCATATCCACCTGTGTGACACAAGGTATACTCCCCTTAAGATGTGGTCTCTCCAAGTGCTCACCACGCATGACACCCACATGCTCTTGATGAGTAGAATGATCAATGGCCAAAGAATCTCAGACAACTCCCCAAGCAACCACTCTACTCGAAACTCAACTCGATCAAATGCTGAACTACCAAGCACTCCAATCTCTGGATCCCGTATCAGAATGTGAACTGCAATGCCATGTGGAGTATAGTTCTTTAACATATCAACACCATGAGTCTCCTGTAAATAAAAGATGGCATCAACCCGAAATGGGTCTATCCTACCAGACCATACCAAACTCAGCACGACCCCCACCGACTGAACATGATGCTGCCATAGTGAGGTACTAAAAGACCTCAACGAATCACCAACGAGTGACGTGCTCTCCCCAATACTGAAACTCAATGGAAAATCAAAGTGACTTCCCCCTACAAACGTCCGCTTGTCTCCATCATTCAATCAAATGCCCAGCCCTGTAATCCCAGGGTCCCATGCTAGTCTCTGATAGGGACCATCATGTTGATGTTGCTCTAGTCTGATCATGACTATCTACTCAAAGTATCCATACTGGACCCTCCACACATGGATCCTCAAAAGATGAAACAAACTATCGACCCAATGGACTCGAGGATCCCATGTCAAATTTGGAAGCTCGTCACTTCCAATCCCCACTAACAGTGGATGTGCCCTACTGGTAACTGTCGAAATCCGTCCACCCTCATCCCAATGAGAGTCTGAATATGTAGCAACCTCTGAGTTATCCTCTGTGCCATGGCCTAGGATACTCTCCATCACGCCTAGGACCTCAACTGTTTGCCCCTGATGATCCACCCCTATCTTGCTGTATGCAATCAAGACACTCATGTCGGGTGGTCTCAGCCTGCCAAATCTCCATGTCCCCTGCCACTGTCTAGCACCCCCTATGTTGTTGTCAATGATAAAAGTGTCGGGAAAGGCTATCATAAATATCTGCACCTAACTGTAGGACTCGAAAGTATCATATGCTTTGGTCAATCCCCAGGATTGGACCAAAATCTCATCCGCTAGCACCCATGGTGAATAATTGCCTAAATTCCAACTATCGGGTACACCAGTAGATAACTCCACAAACTGTTGGTCAATCACTCTCCCTCCATCATCACTCAGATAGTTGCTTCTATTATGAAGGTGATCTCCCAGAACTATGTGTTGCTGCAAGGGAGAGGAATATTCATGCTCCACTAACTGTGTCTCCTCCCTGCCATCCAATACTTTCCCATGAATCCCACTGTACATCTCTCTCATCATCATATGTCCAAGGTGTACTGTGGGATCAACCTCTGTGTGGATATCAACCAATCCTGGAACACAAATGAAAGCATCCTCGTAACTGCCCCTGGCTCTGGAATCCTCATGTGTATGTGTATGATCAGTTATATGAGAACTACCCATGAATGGTGGCCCCTGCGACACCCAGATATCCTCCAACAATGTAACTGAGGAACATATCCGACTCTTTGTTGAGATAGATATAGTGTATCTCTAACCAATCTCCTCAAGGAGTTCATCTAATCTGGACTCTGATTCTTGAAGGGTTGTCTGTGTGCCTTCCAAGAATCCTCGTGTTCTCACCAACTCACGAGTGAGTCGGTCCACCTCAAGCTCCTGCTCCCTCAGTTCCCTGTGATACATCTCGCCAATCTCCAATAGGTAATCTCTGTCCATCAATAGTTGTTGGTAGTCAGCCCTCATCACAATCACTCTCTCCATGAGTGTATGGAAGCGATCAATGGCAAGTCCCCTATCTGAACTATCATGTGCCATCGAGGCCCTCCAACAATAACCTGCCACTAATGCATGTGTATCATCAATGCATCGAGTGGTTTCCATGATCATGTCCTCACTGACTCTCAATTGTCCCGTCCAGTGTCGTGACTCCTGATCATCATCCCGCTAGGTTCTACCTCATGCCCCTCACTTCTAGTGTCAACAATGGAATCCTCAACAACACACTCCTCAAAAGATAAAGCACTAAATTTCCCACTGTCCACTATGCTACTGAGTCCTCCTGTAGGCCACTGCACACCATCACCAACTGCTACCCCCATCTGAATCGCACTGTATCCTGTATGGGCAGTTGTATACTCCTGTGCGCTCACCCTACTAATATCATATGCGCTTGGATCCCATACATATGTGTCCAGACACGTGCTATGGTCATCCCGACCAATAAGGAGTGTATCATCATCACTATAGATCGATCCTGGGAGTAAGTGCCTCAACAAGTTGTTGGTCTCCACAACCTGGTCCATCAATGGAATCTCCAAGAGTGGTGACTCACTCTCCTCATACTGATAGGTATGTGTAAGGTCAACTATCTCCAAGCCATGCCTCTCCTCCCGAGTCTTCAGATCCATATGTCCCTTGTGTACACTCCCCACACAAGGCTTCTCTACCATATCAGGAATGCCACTGATATCCTCATGTGTCGTGGCTAGCATATATGACTGAGAAGATGAAAAAATCGGCTCGCTCACCATAGGAAGCTCATCATCCTCCATACATGACTTCCTGGAAGCGATGTCTACACCCATAGGTAGGTCATCCAACCTCCTAATCTCATCATGTCTAAGTGCCAACACATATGAATCCTCACAGGTGTCACCAGTATGCTGAAGTGTTGAATCCTCAACATTGTCTGACGGGGAAGATGAAGGACATGCACTATCATCCTGTCCATCCAACTGTCCCTCAAATATGCGAGAGTCACTAGCCTCCATCTCAATCATCTGGTTGAGATTGTAGTACATGTCTAACGTTTGTACCCCAGCTCTGGCAGTGCATTTGGACGATTCGTCAAAATAAGGTATGGTGAGTTTACCAACTTTTTGGATGAAATCTATGTTATTCCTCTGTTGCTGTTGTTGTCCTCATGTTTAAGGTTCTCTGGGATGGTCCATGCCCCTAAGTCCACAGTACTCGACCAATGTCATGTCATGATGAAAGTCAGGACCTAACGCTGCATACTCCCTCTTATACTTTGCAAAGTCTTCTGCCTGAGTGGGCAACCTGTGTGCTAACGACTGTTGTGTTGCTATTGGTCGTGCCCTTTGAAAACTAGGGAACCATGGTCTGGGAATCCTACTCGAAGATGTGTATTTGCGAGTAGGTGTCTGGGGTCTACTGCCTACCCCTAAGTTCCCCTGTGCTGCATGTGGGGATTGTGTGCCCGGAATGCCCATCGTAGCCAATATATCAGCCACCTGAGCCAAGGACTGAGACATGGTCTACTGATTAGCTAACATATCACTGATAACTTGCATGAAGGTTGCCTCTGGTTCCATGGGGGCCTTACCAGTACCCTCTGGTCGCTCATATCTATCTCCTAACATCCTCTCTGCCTTCTGGGTCACCCGCTGAACTCATCGACTTTAGTCACAGGCTGGCGGGACTAAAGCTCTGATACCACTGTAATATCCCTGATCCCGCTGATCAAGATATTTGCTACTGATCTATTGTTCTATCTTGCAGATTTGATACACTGGGGGTTTCTGGATGTGTTTCAGTTGTATGTTTGAGATCTTGATGGTTATTGCATGCGCATGTTGGTTATTGCATGTGCATGTTGCATATTTATGGTTTAAACAACATATAAAGGACGCATGCATAAGTAAAGAACATCAACTGCCAAATATCATGTATTATA
>ML797997.1:180870-250120 GCA_009831015.1 Picea engelmannii | reverse complement strand
TGCAACTGTATGTTCCATGGAAGGGTGTGGACCCTAGTCCTATTAAGAGGGGTGGAGGCATTTCCCACCGTGTATCCTCTGAAACCTAGAGTCATGGGAGGACGATGTTAGCTCACGCTCCCCTAGACGTGTGATGATGACTGTTAGTTGCCTGCTGGGGAAGCTTGGTCAAGAGAGTTGACACTTCTTCTTACGGGTTCCATTTGGAGTTAAGTCAATATAGTTGACACTCCAAGATAGTCCAATAGAGGAAGGATAGGGATGGAAGATGGAAGTAAGTTAGGAAGGAAGGATGAATAGTAGTTGAGAGTGTGTGGGGATTTCTCCTTATAAGAGAATTTATGGATTTCCTCTTTATTTTTGAAAATATATATATACTTAACTAAACTAAAATTATCTAAGTGAATGTAGCTTGTGCTAAATTATTGTAAATGAGGAATTTTGTGAACATTTAAATAGTTTACTATCTTTTATGAAATGAATGGTCTTGTTGATTGGATTGAACGCATACAAGAATTACTTTAGGTGTGATAATTATTTTCATTAGTACATGTACGAGTCCTCTGTGTGCTAGCTACACATTTATGCCTTGCACATGTACACTAGTATGTGTAAGTGTTTTAAATTGATGATGTTGCTTATTTGATGTGGATGTATGAATCATGTGTCGTTACCCTTGTATTGTAAATTACTCTAACTTCGAGACGAAGTTTCTTTAAGGGTGGGTGTATGTAACAACCCAAATTGATTAATATTTATCCTAATTTTTAAATTTAATTTAATAAATTATTAAAATATAGTAAATGAGTCTTTTATTATTTTATTATTAAAAGTGGGTGAAGTAATTAATGGGGGATAAGATTGTTTTTGGAATTAATGGAAGGATAAGGTTGTTGGGGAATTAATGGGAAGATAAGGTTGTTGGGAGATTAATGAGGGGGACTTGAGAGAGGAAGATAAGAAAGGAGGGGAGCACTTGGAAGAGGATCTCATTTTTATTTTGGTTTGAGAATTTCTGAGGGAAAGGAGAATGGAGGAGGCAGTTGGGACTGTATATCTATTCTGCAATTGTTTTGTGCTTACAGACTTGAGGACTTTCACAGGGGTCACCTGTTGCTGGGAATGTTGGGCTCGGGGGCCAGGAAACCGTAAGGAATCCTGGGGCTAGGGAGCCGAATAAGCTGTTCCTAGCTAGCTGGGAGATTAATCAGTTTTGGGCAGAGATTCAACTTGGGCAGAGCTTCAGAACAACATCAGTTTGAGGTATTTATCATCATTATTATGTTGTGTTCATTATTGTTATATTTTTCATTTTAATTATGCTGAAATTGTTATTCATTATCATGCTGCTCATTTTTAAATTCTATTGAACAGTAAATTGTTATTATGTTGAATAGTGAACTGAAAATAAATTATGATAGCATTTCTATATCTAGATTTTGTTTGGTAAGGCTCTGTATGGATAGACCTTACATCATATACCAACAAACACTACAAATTGAAAAGCTACAACAAAAGTACATGGAATCAAAGGAAATAAAATTATGCAACAAATATAGACCAAGGATTAAGACTAAAAATAATTGATTTTGGATGGATAGATCATCAACAATGGAATGAAGAAAGCAAGAACTTAAGAAAATCATATTACTTGGTTTCATCACATGTGAAGCCTTTAATTGCAAAGATTTGAAGACAAATATTTTTGAAGGAGGCTACTATGTTATTACCGAAGGGGGGCATATATATGGCTAAATGTATATGATATGACCTAAAGGGGGGGGGGGGCATATATGGGCCTAAATATACATGTAATGTGTAAATATATATGTAATGGGGTCAACCTAGTAGAAAAGGGGCCTCATGTGCAAGTGTGAATAACTATATATAAGAGATCATGTATTCATTATTAAAGATGTGAATTCTAAAGTATGAAAGGTATTTGGTTATTTGGAGGGGGTTCCCCTATTCTTTAAGGAGTTATTGTGTAACTTATCTATATTGGAGTTGAGCTCCACGTTCACATTCTTTACATGCTTTGTACTTCTCTTCTATTATGATATTTTAATCATTTGGCTCATTACAGTTGATGTGAATTTACAACCTCTAAAATTCTATATTTTAAATCTGTATTGAACATGTTGATGGCTAAAATATGCATTTCTTGATCTCTTTTGTTGAGTGCATCAGTCACCTGATTTTATTTTCCTTTGATATTCTTAATTTCAAAGTCATATTCATTTAGAAATTCCAACCATCTATTTTTAATGGAATTTAATGTTGGTTGTCCAAACAAATGCTTCAAACGATAGTGGTTTGTCCTTAGCTCAAATATTCTCCCCATAAGGTAATGTCTCCACATTTTTAATGCATGTACAATGTCTACTAATTCCAAGTCATGTTTATCATAATTACTCTGATTCTCTTTTAATTTTCAAGAAGCATAGCATGCCACATGCTCTCTTTGAGTAAGGACTCCATTGAGCCCTTCCTTGCAAGCATTAATGCGCACTACAAAATTTTCATATGAATATGCAATACTCAAGATTGGCGTACTTGTTAAAATATCCTTCAACTACTAAAAACTCTTTGCACACTTCTTTTGCAAAGAAGTGATTGGGCTTGCAATATTTGAAAATCCTTTTATAAATCTTTTGTAATAACCGGCAAGAGCCATAAATGATATGACCTATGTCTCTTGTGGCATGCTAGATTTGGTCACATTAATTATGACAACATTCATTTTCTAAAAAAGAATGGTGTTTCTGGTTTTCCTACTATTCCTAGAAATTTGAAGCAATGTGATGATTGTATCCTTGGAAATTATAGAAAACAACCATTTCATGATTCCACTTCTAGGGCACGTAGAAAACTTGAACTGATAATTATGATTTGTGTGGCTCCATTCATGTTCCATCTACAAATTAAAATAAATATATCATGTATTTTATTGATGATTACACCAGGATGTGTTAGGTGTACTTGCTAAAAGAAAAATCACAAGCTTTTGAAACTTTAAAAAAAAATCATGTATGGATCCAAAATGAAGCTCAATATCGTATCGGTTGTCTTCACACTATTAATGGAAGATAATATGCATCTAATGAATTTTAAAAGTATCCATGCCAACATGGAATCAAACATCAAACCACAGTTCCATACAATCCTTAGTAGAATGGTGTAACTGAAAGAATGAACAAGATTCTCCTAAATATGGTTTGCTCCATGATATTTTTCAAAAATCTAAAATTGATGCTTTTGGCTGATGTAGTTCTATGTGTAGTTTATGTGAAAAAAAGGTTCCATATCATGCTCTTGAAAATAAGACTCCATGTGAAATGTGATATGTATGCATCCTTTGGTGAGGCATCCCAGGGTCTTTGGTACCACCTGCTATGCCTAAATTCCTAAGAATCAAAGAAACGGACTTGATGCAAGGAGTTGGAAGTGCATATTCTTGGGGTACTCAAATACCACCAATGGATATCATATTTATGTTGAGGTAAACAAGAAATTCATTCTTTTATGAGATGTAATATTTATTGAATTCTCAAAGAATGAAAAATTTGTTAAGAGGTGGCTTGATCATTCAGATAAATTCACACATGTAAAGACATATCATGAATTTGATGATGAGATTCCACATCTTGAATGGGGGATCCCTATCTTGGATCAATCTATGAAATCTCTTTTCTTTTTGAAGAACCATTTTCTTCTCATGAAGAAGTTCCAACCATTTCATTAGAACCTGAAGTCCATTTGTATGATGTGATTGAGAGGATCGAAAAGATTAGTGTTGATGAAAAATCATCACCAGATCAATCAACTAAGAAACCTGGACCATTTCAGAAAGTTCCACAAGGTGGCTCATAAAGACACTTGAAAGTATTCATCTTAATGAGGTCGGAAAAACATGAACTAAAAGTTCCTCAAGACAAGATGCAGGTGATGTAGATAATTCAAATTCAGGTGATGTGGATGATATGGATGTTTCATATGATTATGATTTGAATTTATATATTGACTTTGAACCAACTTCCTTTATAGAAACGACTTCTCATGATGAGTTGAAAGAATACATGTAGAATGAGTATGATGCTCCCATCAAGAATGGGACGTGGAAGTTGGTGGATCCTCCATTCGAAACAAAATCAATTGGATGCAAGTGGGTCTTCAAGACCAATTAAAAATCAAATGGCTCACTTGAAAAGAACAATGAAAGGCTCGTGGAAAAATAATTTTCATAGAAATAAAATATTGATTATGAGGAGACTTTTCCCCCACAAAAAAATGGGCTACCATTCATACTTTATTTTCCTTGGTAACACAAAACAGATGGAAAGTTCATCAAATGGATGTGAAGACTACTTTCTTAAATGAAAAATTGAAAGTTAATGTCTTCATGTCTCAAATATAAGGTTTTGTTGTGAATAGAAAATAACAAAAAGTATGAAAACTCATCAAATCCTTATATGGCCCGAAACAAGCACCGTGACCCTAGTATGAAAATCTAACCGAGCATGTTATGAAATTGAATTTCAAGAACTTCAATCTTGATGATGCAACTCTATTTTTCAAGAAAGTTGGAAAAACTATTGTATATCTTGTAGTGTATGTAGATGATCTACTGATAATAGGGAACAATGAAAGCTATATTGCATCCATAAAGAAAGAGTTGAACAAAGGTTTTGAGATGATAGATTTGGGACATCTTCACTACTATTTGGGAATTGAAGTGATTCAAAATCCAAAGTATATATTCATCTCCCAAAAGAAGTACATTGGAGAATTGTTGAATAAGTTTGGAATGGTTGAGTGTAACCCTATCTCTACTCCAATGGAACAAAACTTGAATCTCACATAAAAAAAAGTAATCAATTTGAGGATGCAACCAAGTACAAACAACTTGTGGGAAGCCTTATCTACCTTAACACCACAAGACCAAATATTTCATTTGTTGTTGATATTATTTCCTAGTTCATGCAAAAACCTTGTGAAGGACATTGGTCTACTACAAACATAGTTCTAAAATACTTGAAAGAAATTCAATATTTTGGACTCAAGTACTCTAAGGTGAATAAATTCAACATGATTGGATATTTTTATTAATTATTTGCTAGGTATAAATAAAATGGAGTGTCAACTTCATGCTATATCATGAGCCTTGGATCAATAGTTGTATCACGTAGATCATGCAAATAGTCAATTCCTGCAAATTCCATAACATAGGAAGAATATGTGGCATCTACAAAAGCAACAAAGGTGATTTTGTGGATCAAGAAAGTGCTTGAAGAGTTTTAGGAGAAATGGGTGAATTATACTCATCTTCTACTTGAAAAATATTATACAATCAAGTCTGTCAAGAATCTCAAATTCCATGATCGAACTAAGAACATCAAGAAAACATATCACCTTATTCAATATCATGTAGAGGAAAGACTTTTCACTTGAGACATTGTTCCAAAAATGAAAAAATTGTGGACATCTTCACCAAATTGCTTGGAAGAGAAAATTTTGAAAATTTCAAAATGATGCTTGGACTTACGAACACCCCTTCATATTAAGGGGGGTAATGTTGAATACCTAATCCTCATATTATGGTAAATTGTAAATAATAGAAATGTGAAGAGTCGTAGGTGATAGGAAGAGTCACACAAATGTGAAGACTAACTCTCATTGAATGTATATTTATTGAGGTTCCATGTTAATGAATATCATAAGTGTGGAGTTATATTTTCTTCCCATGTTTGGCCTCTCAAGAGACTTACAAGTACTTCTAGTTGATATTTAGGGCTTGGGAATGCCTACTTTGCCTTGAACTTGCATTTTTTAATATATTGACATGCATTTGCTTGAATTGTGGAAATAAGGACACTTTTGTTTCAAGAACAATAGAATGTAGTAGTGGATTCATGGAACAAAGTCAAAATGAATTATAAATAATTGAAAGAGTTTAGATAAAGTTTCATAACATGATTTGGATCCTCGACTTGGCCTCAACAAGAATTTAAGCAATGATTGTGCCCATTTTCTTTCAATGTGAAAAACAGTTTCACGAGACAATTTTGAAGGAAAATTGCATGCAATGTAAAACATGATCTACCTGACCAACATAGAAAATTACATGAAAAAAAAAATTCCTTATATCATGCATGTGAAATATTTTTATATGCATTTTTGTTAGGGTTTACAAACTTTGTAAATTTTGTAAAAAAATGGTAGAATTTTAGTACTTTTACATAATAACAACTTTTAAAACTCAAATTGAAAATATGAAAATGTACAAAGGTGAGTAATGAATCAATTTGGCCAATAAATAAACTTTGGGTGTGCATTTTACTGAAGCAAGGCCATTTTTGATGAATTTCGATTAAAAAACAAAATTGACTTGGTAGATCATGTCATCAAAATGAGGCAAATTTGGAAATTATGATATATATTTTTTTGTTAACAACACATAAATATATACAAATTCAGTATCACTTTTTCAAAAGGATACATGTAATAAGCTTGGAGTGCATTTTTCTAATCCCGCTCAGGCAATTTTTCTAATCTCTGGATCGATCGCCATTTCAAAAAGGAGATCAAGGACGCATTGGATTATGTTTACATGTATCCTATCTTTAAGCATTCTAAACGATTCTACCTTACGTACTCAAAGATGAAAGATAGTGTATCTCGCATTGTTCGAAGGTGGTGGAATCATCAGGTTTCGCAGAGCTCAATTTCACACGCGACCATGTGGCTGAAATATGTTTCTCAATTGGGTCTTCTATGTTTGAATCAGAGCTCGCTATGTGTAGAGCCATTTATACTAAATGTGCCATCTGCAATGTCATTTTAGATGACCTATGTGACGCACATGGATCTTTGGAATACATCAAGTTGTTCACTGAAGCAGTTAAAAGGTGGAGATTTAATATATTTAATCTCTTTGGATCTAAGAATGGATGAAAGGGAAAAATTTCTATAATTATTGTCACTACTAAACTATGTATACATGCCCGTTTCTCGTCTTTGTTTTAGATGGGATCTCTTTCTATTAGACCGAATGCCAGAACACATCAAAATATGCTTCCTGGGCCTGTACAATTTGGTTAATGAAATAGCAGAAGAAGGCCGCAAGAAGCAGGGGCATGACATGTTGGGCTACATTCGAAACTTAGTATGTATTAAGCTTACAAGTTTGATGTTAGACGAGCTTTTCATTTTCCAAATACTGATTCTGGATTTTCTCGGTCATATGATATATGGAAGTGGGATATCCAACTGGATGCTTTTCTACAGGAAGCAGAATGGTCGAAAGATGGATATGTTTCGTCTTTCCATGACTACATAGAGACCGCTAATGTCTCAGTAGCACTGCCAATTCTCGTTCTGATGAGTGTTGTTTTCACTGGAGAGCTTCTTACAGATAACATACTCTCCCAAATTGATTACCGATCCAAATTTGCATATCTCTTGGCCTTGATGAGGCGTTTGGTGAACGACACCAAAACTTACCAGGTAGGGTACTCAATCTCTTATAGTCCATGTCCTTAATCGCTTGTAATTTATTTGAACGGTAACTATTTATTAATGCAGGTGGAGAGAGGTCGAGGCAACATGTCTTCTACCATACAGTGTTACATGGAGGACCACCCAAATATCTCAGAGGAAGAATATCTCAAACATGTTTATACTCTTATGGAAAATGCCCTCACAGATTTGAAGTGGGAATTTTTGAAGACAAAAGACAAGGTGTCGGAAAATTGTAGGAGACTTGTTTTTGACAATGCAAGATCAATGCAGCTATTTTACATGGAAGGAGATGGTTTCACACTTTCAAATGATATGGAAATTAAAGAGCATGTCAAAAAGATCCTCTTCCAACTGGTTGAGTAGAATAAATTATTCAAATAAAGGTCAGGCCGGATCTATTGGAAATAGTAATTACAAGTAGGTGAGATCTTCACGTCTCAGGAATCATTGTCACTTGTTTTGTCAGTCAGTCACTCTCACAGTATGCAAGTGCAAAGTCACACGTTTACTCAAACTCATTCTGCAAGAAAAAGAGTTATAAATGGAGTCGATCTTTATCTTCTCGAGTTCACTTAAGTAGTTGAAGAGTCACTCGTATTAATGGTCTTATTTAATGTTGAGTCAGTCTTAGGTTCTGTAAGAATTTTCAATCGAAGTCCATATAAGTCTGAGTCTTTATTTAGTCATGATGATGTAGAGAGGTAGAGAGAACAAAGTCGTGAAGGAGGAGAAACAACAACTGAGGAGTTGAAGAAATATGAGAGCACAAGCTCTATGTCTGTGAATTCAACAGAAGAAGCCATTGGAGCCGAAGCTCATCTAAGTTATTGTATTTTGTATTCACGCACTCCGCCGAAGTTATTAATATCAAGTAATTTGTGTGTTGTCAAATTTTTTGTGTATTTCTGAGTTTATGTGCACATTCATAAATCGTTCTTTAAGTGTTTATATCACAGTGCACAACAAATCATGTACTCTATGAATTGCGCAATAAGTCTTGAGAGTTTAGCAATGAATCTTGTGGCACGCAGTATTTTGTCACTGTGTTGCGCACAGTTTTCCTAGCACGCTGTCAATACGAGATTTGGTATCAGAGCAGGTTGATTAAAATAAAGTTGATCAAGATAAGGTTCTATTAGAACAAGTTTATCAGAGTAGAAACTATGTTGTAAAGTGAAATATGGCTTCTACCTCAAATCTACAACCTCCCACTTTTACAGGAAAGAATTATGAGATGTGTTCTTTGACCATGAAGGCATTGTTTTAAGGTCAATATGTATGGGAGATAGTTGAGAATGGATATGTGGAACCAGTAGATGAGGCACATACAATGCCCTCACACAAGCTTAGAAGGATGTCTTGAAAGATCAAAGAAAGAAGGATGGAAAGACATTGTTTTACATACATCAAGCTATGCATGAGAGCATACTTCCAAGAGTTGCATGATCAAAGTAAGCCAAGGAGGCATGGGACATATTACAAAACTCTTATCAAGGTATGGACAAAGTAAAGACTTCAAAACTACAAATTCTTAGAAAATATTTTGAAACTCTGTCAATGAAAGATATAGATTCAGTAGATTCCTTTTATACCCATGTCATTGGCCTGATAAATCAGATTAAGTCTCATGGTGAAATCATAGAATACATAAACGTTGTTGAGAAGGTACTTAGGGGTTTTCATCCTAAGTTTGATACTCTAGTTGTGACTCTAGAAGAAAGAAAAGACTTGAGTCAGTTTAGTTTAGATGAAATGCAAGCTTCCCTCATTAATCATGAACACATATTGAATAGGTCAAATATGTCATTAGAGAATGCATTTTCTGCATAGTCATCTATAAGTCGTGGAAGAGGAAGGGGGAGAGCTAAATCTAGAGGAAGAGGAAGAAGTTCTGTCAAAGGTGGATGCAGTAGCAGTCCTAGAAATATTGGTGGAAGAGGTCAAAACCCAAATACCAGTCAGTCAAGTTATCAGAGAATTGACAAATCAAAGATTCAATGCCATTACTATAAAAAGTATGGAAATTATGCATATGAGTGCAAAAAGAGACAGTATAATCAGAAAAAGAAAGTCAATATCAGTCACATAGTGCAAATAGTCTCTCCATTCCTATGTTTATGGTGCATGCTAAGGAAATTCCTATAATATCCCCAGTTGAATGCAATATTTCTCAAGCAAGTCCTTGTGACATATAGTATTTAGATTCAGGCTGCAGTAACCACATGAAAGGAAACATAGAATTGTTTTCTAGTTTGGATGAGTCAGTCCAAACCAAGGTTACACTTGGAACAGATATCCAAGTCATTGTCTTAGGTAAAGGCATTATAAACATTTTAACTAAGAAGGGAGAACATAAAGTTATGTCTTATGTATATTATGTTTCTAGTCTAAATCATAATATAATGAGCACATGACAACTGTTACAGAAAGGATACTGAATCTACATGGAAGATAATCACTCTGTTATTATGGATAGATTCCCAAGCAATCAACTTATTTCAAGAATCCAGATGACAAGTAACAAAATGTTCCCATTGACATTGAAGCCATCCAAGAATAAGAATATAATGCCAGTTGTTGATAAAGATAAATATGTGCAGTTAGACACTGCATTTACAACAGAAAGTGCGCACAGTTATAATGAAGAAAATAGTGCGCGCAATATCAAGAAAGGAGAAAATGGTGCACAAATGAAGGAAATATTCCAATCTGAAGTACATGATGATTCCTAGTTATGGAATTTCAGATTTGGACATTTGAACTTTGGAGGTATGAAGCTGATACACATAAATGATATGGTAAAAGGTTTTCCATTGATGAAAAAATAGAAAGGATATGTGAAGGTTGCATATTTGGCAAGCAACATAGAGAATCATTTCAAGTTGGAAAGTCTTACAGAGAAAATCTCCACTGGAAATAGTACATTCAGACATTTGTGGACCAATGCAAACTCCATCAATAGGAGGCACTACTTATTTTCTCACATTCATTGATGATTTCTCAAGAAAAACATGGATTTATTTTCTAAAGCATAAATCTGATGCATTGGGTTGTTTCCAGCAGTTTAAATCACTTGTGGAGAAGCAGAGTGGCTATTACATCAAGTGTCTAAGAACTGACAGAGGAGGATAATACATTTCAAGAGAATTTCAGAACTTTTGTAAATTTCATGGCATATACAAGCAATTTACCACGCGATACACACCACATCAAAATGGTGTTGCAAAAAGAAAGAATAGAACCATCATGGAAATTGCACGTAGTATGTTGGCAGCCAAACATTTGTTAAATGATTATTGGGATGAGGCAGTAGAAACTGCAATATACATATTGAATAGATGTTTGACAAAGAGTGTGAAGAACAAAGTTTCTCAAGAAGCCTGGATAGGATTAAAGCACAATGTGTCGCACTTAATTTTTTTTGGTTGTGTCACATACATACATGTTCCAAATGAGCTGAGAAGGAAGTTGCACAACAAAGGATATAAATTTATATTTGTTGGATATTCTGAAGAAACAAAAGGATACAAGTTGTATGACCCTGTCGCGAGAAAAGTCATAATCAATCGCAATGTTCAGTTCGTGGAGAATGAAGCATGGGATGGAAGCATAGCAAAGACACTCAAAAGTATTGATGAAATGGAGCATGATGACACATAACATGAAGTGGTTCAAACACCATGCACAGGTCAGTGCGCAGTCCCTTCTACACTTGGCACTGGATAGTATAATCAGAACAAGCAAGGTCAAGATCAGTCACACAGTGCAAATAGTCCCCCCATCCCTATGTTTATGGTGCGTGTTGAGGCAATTCCTATAGTATCCCCAGTTGAATGCAATATTTCTCAAGCAATTCCTTGTGACATATGGTATTTAGATTCAGGTTGCAGTAACCACATGAAAGGAAACATAGAATTATTTTCTAGTTTGGATGAGTCAGTCCAAACCAAGGTTACACTTGGAACAGATATCCAAGTCATTGTCTTAGGTAAAGGAAATATAAAAATTTTAACTAAGAAAGAAAAACAAAAATTTATTCCTGATGCATATTATGTTTTTGGTCTAAAGCATAATCTAATGAGCATAGGATAACTTTTACAGAAAGGATACTGAATCTACATGGAAGATAATCACTCTGTGATTATGGATAGATGCACAAGCAATCAACTTATTGCAAGAATCTAGATGACAAGTAACAAAATGTTCCCATTGACATTGAAGCCATCAAACAATAAGAATACAACGCTAGATGTTGGTAAAGAAAAAGATGTGCAGTTAGACACTGCATTTACAACAGAAAGTGCACACAATTCTAATGAAGAAAATAGTGCGCGCAATATCAAGAAAGGAGAAAATGGTGCACAAATGAAGGAAACATTCCAATCTGAAGTACAATATGATTTCTAGTTATGGCATTTCAAATTTTGACATTTGAAATTTGGAGGTATGAAACTGCTACACACAAAGGATATGGTAAAAGGTTTTCCATTGATTGAAAAACCAAAAAGGATATCTGAAGGTTGCATATTTGGCAAGCAGCATAGAGAATCATTTCCAATTGGAAAGTCTTACAAAGAAAAAAATCCATTGGAAATAGTACATTCAGACATTTGTGGACCAATGAAAAATCCATCTATAGGAGGCAGTACTTATTTTCTGACATTCATTGATGATTTCTGAAGAAAAACATGGATTTATTTTCTAAAGCATAAATCTGACGCATTGGGTTGTTTTCAACAGTTTAAATCACTTGTGGAGAAGCAGAGTGGCTATTACATCAAGTGTCTAAGAACTGGCAGAGGAGGATAATACATTTCAAGTGAATTTCAAAACTTTTTTAAAGTTCATAGAATCTACAAGAAATTTACCTTGCGATACACACCACAACAAAATGGTGTCACAGAAAGAAAGAACAGAACCATCATGGAAATTGCGCGCAGTATGTTGGAAGCCAAACATGTTTTAAATGAGTATTGGGTTGAGGTAATAGAAACTGCAATATAGATATTGAACAGATGTTTAGCAAAGAGTGTGAAGAACAAAGTTCCTCAAGAATCCTGGATAGGATTAAAGCACAATGTGGCTCACTTAAAAGTTTTTGGTTGTGTCACATACACACATGTTCCAGATGAGCTGAGAAGGAAGTTGGACAACAAAGGATATAAATGTATATTTGTTGGGTATTCTAAAGAAACAAAAGGATACAATATGTATGACCCTGTCGCGAGAAAAGTCATAATCAACCGCGATGTTCATTTCGTGGAGAATGAAGCATGGGATGGAAGCATAGAAAAGATAGTCAAAAGTATTGATGAAATGGAACTTGATGACACATAATATGAATTGGTTCAAACACCATGCACAAGTCAGTGCGCAGTCCCTTCTACACCTGGCACTGCGAGGCACTTCACAATGCATACTAATCTAGTAAGAACAACAAGTGCATAGTCTACACCTAGAGAGAAACAAACTCCAGCAAGCAGTCCGAGTAGTTCTACATCTCCAGATCCAATATTATCAAGTATGTTACCAAGGAAGACAAGAAGTCTGCACGACATCTATAATGAAGACATATTAAATTCATTTTTAGTTTTTGCTATGTTTTCACAAATCGATTATCCATTAACTTTTGAATAAGTTGTCAAAGATGATGTCTGGGCACAAGCCATGGATGAAGAAATCAGATGCATAGAGAACAATCAAACATGGAAATTGGTAGATGTACCTGAAGACAAGGATGTTATAAGTGTCAAATGGATTTATAAAACCAAGCAATATGCAGAAGGAAATGTGCAGAAGCAAAAGGTAAGGCTAGTTGCAAGAGGTTTTACACAACAACCTGGAATTGATTTCAACGAAACATTTGCACCAATTGCACACATGGACATAGTCAGAACTGTGCTAGCCATTTTCATGCAGTACAAATGGACAGTTTATCAGATGGATGTAAAGTCAAAATTTTTGAATGGAAACTTAAAATAATAAGTATATGTGGAACAACCACAAGGTTATGAGGTTACAGGACAAGAAGACAAAGTCTACATATTGAAGAAAGCATTGTATGGATTAAAACAAACACCCAGAGCTTGGTACAGTCGCATAGATTCCCATCTCACACAAAATGGATTTCAGATAAGTGAAAGTGATCCAACACTGTACATCAAAGAAAATCATCAAGGCAACATGTTAATTTCTTGTTTATATGTGGATGATTTGATATTTACAGGTGATTTTGGTATAGAAGAATTCAATTCAATCATGAAGGATGAATTTGAAATCATTGATTTGGGGCTTAAGAGATATTTTTTGGGAATAGAAGTCCACCAGTCCAAAACTGGTATATTTATCTCACAATCCAAGTATGTGCATGAAATTCTGAAAAGTCAATATGATGAATTCAAAAGTAGCCCCAACACTTATCATAACAGGATTGAAGTTAAGAAAGGAAGATAAAGAGTCCAGGGTGGATCCCACATTGTTAAAAATACTGGTAGGTAGTCTTATGTATATAACAACAACAAGACCTGATATTATGTATGGAGTGAGCCTAATTTCAAGGTTCATGGAAACTCCAAAAGAGTCACATTGGAAGGAAGGAAAGAGAATTTTGAGATATGTGAATGGAACAAAATATTTTGGCATTAAGTACTCCACCGCAGAAGATTTCAGACACTTTCAATATTTGATCATTGACACAACAAAGGTAGAAAGCACATAGATTTTAAAACCAAAAATAAATATATAAAGGAAAGATTCATTATACACCATTCCATGTGTGTGTGTGTGTGTGTGTGTGTTTTAATTATTTGATCATTACACAACAAAGGTAGCAGGCACATAGATTTTGAAACCAAAAATAAATATATAAAGGAAAGATTAATAGGGTTTTGTTAACAACTTTTAATTAAGTATTTATTTCTTCAATTAAAGGGTGGTGTTTTTTTATTTTACTCTTAGTTAAAAATAGTAACAAATATGAATAAATAAAGTTCAAATTATTATTATTTATTTTTTTGTGTTTCATTTGTTATTATACAACTCTTTTTTTTTTCTTTTTTCTTTTTTCTTTTTTTTTTCTCTATTTTCCTAATCTCTTCTTTGTTTTTGGAACAACTACATTACCTAATAATATTTATCAATAATAATTCTACCCTCCTCTTTCTTCTCTATTCTCCCTTTTTTATATTTTTTTATTTCCTTATTCTTCTCCACTACTTCATTTCAACTTCCATTCATGAATGAGATGCACCATTTCACCTCTCTATCCTATCCCTTATTTCCTAAGCCCTCCACTTTCATTTCTATGAGCTCCTCCTTTTAATTTTACTAGTCTCCTTAAAAGGAACGAAGTGCCTTAAATAATATCAAAGGACGTGATAATCGATCCCATCCTTAGATTAAACTTGCCAGTAAAATCATGTTGGATTTGACATTTGGCCCCTCAAATATTAAAGCATTGGACAAATTCCTAGGGAACAACACATTGTTGCATGAGGGATGGAGGAAACAATGGACTAGAAGGCCTCACACAAAGCAATGAGTGGAAGACCAAAAGGCTACAAAAAGTGGAAAAATGGATCACGACCATTAGATGGGAACATGAGATTGGGAAGATCGGACTTCACTTGACCCATTTCATGAGATTCAATGGGAGGGTGCTAGTTTGATTCCCCAACAAAAAAGAAAATGTGTGCCCTTTCTAACAAGATTTCTAAAACAATCCCATGAATGCTAAGTGATTAATTCCAACTCTACTTCCTATGTCCAAGTGGCTTATTCCAAGAATTTGCTTTCCTCCTATGTGGTAACAGAAGGCCTCCTTCCTCAAGCTTCTTTATTGACCTTTTTACATCAACACTTTGCTTAAAAACTTGGCCATGTTCAACAAAACAAGGTATTCCAACACAGGACAAACACCTTTAGTGACCACTCACACAACTAGATCAAAGATCAATACACCGATGTTTTTACGTGGTTGAAACTCTCAAACATGGAAACAATCCATGACCCAATCCAATGTGGCCACTTGAGAAAATATATTAATGCAAAAGAAAAATATTTTACAAGAGAGATTTTCACAATTAATCATCAACAAATGACCCTCCATTCTCTTTAAAATAAATATCATGGACTAATTGGGTTTTAAGCCAAATATCAATATAGTTGTTAAGATCTAGAAGAATATGAGTCATCAGATCACTCTATGTCTATAACATATCATGATCGTTATATTACATAACCACAAATGCATACTAATGCATGCTAAAGAAACTAACTTTTACCTAAAGACACATTATATCAAGTTGATCATAACTAAATCCTAAGTGTCTAAATATCCTAACAGCCCCCCTTAAGAAAAACTTAGTATAGGATTGAAGTATTTACAAAGGTAACATGATAGGATAATGAATGAATCATTAGAGCCTATCTTCCCTTATTGACAACTTTTTGAACTCCTAACATAGATTGAAGTTTGGAAAAATTCACTTTAGTAAGAGACTTTGTGAAAATATCTGCAACTTGTTCTTCTGTAGGGAGAAAAAACAGTTCAATAACTCGATCATGAATGAGCTTTCCAATGAAGTGCATGTATAAATTTAGGTATTTACTGTGCTAATGTTGAACTGGATCTTTGGTGAGCTTTACGAAACTTTGAGTTTCGCACAAGAGTGTGGTCAGATGATGTTGTTGGAATCCAAATTCCGAAAGGATTTGTAGAATCCACAAGCCTTCTTGACTTGCATTAACCGATGCTCGATACTTTGCTTCTGCTGAAGAAAGAGAAATAGTCTATTTTTCTTACAATCCCAAGTGACAATTCTAGAACCAAGGGTGAAAAAATAACTTGTTGTAGACTTTTGATCATCAGGGTCACCAACCTAATCTGAGTTAGTGAAGCCAACCAACAAAGGATCCCACATGAATAGTAATTCCATCCCAAACTAAAATGTACTCCATATATGTTGAAGTATCATTTTTGTTGCTTTCCAATGGCTTTTATGGGGTGTTTTCATATACCAAACAATAATACCAACAACAAAGGAAATATCAGGACAAATATGAGTCAAATATAAGAGGATACTAATTAAATGACAGTACAAAGTGGAATCAACTTCGGGAGTAGTACATGTGGTAGTAAGTTTGAATCTAGACTAGAAGGGAGAGGAGGTACATTGAGAATATTCCATGTGAAACCGGTGAAGAAGTTCATAAGCATACTTAGATTGAGAAATGGAAATACCTTCATTGGTTTGCAAAATTGGAGGCCAAGGAAATACTTTAAATGGCCTAATTCTTTCATCTCAAATGTCTTTTTAAGGATGGCTTTCAGATGGGTTAAAAGTTTAGGATCACTACTAGTGAGGATAGGGTCATCAACATAAAGACAAATTATTATGAGATGGGTTCCTACTTTCTTGGTATATACATCACGGCTAGAATGACATATAGAAAATCTAGTGTCAAGAATACATTTGTCCATTTTGGCGTACCAAGCTTGAGGATCTTTCTTAAGACCATAAAGAGATTTATGAATGCAACAAACAAGGTTGGATTCATTCTTAACATAGCCAATAGGTTGTTCCATATAGATTTCTTCTTGCAAATACTCATGCAAGAAGGAAGATTTAACATCCATTTGATGGACCTCTCATTTATATGAGGAAGCAAGGACTAGAATAAGGTGAATGAAATTAATTTTAGCTACGAGGGGAAATGTTTCATTGTAGTCAATGCCTTCAACTTGAGATAATCATTTGGAAACTAGCCATGTCTTATGTCTTTCAACACTTCCATATGATGCATACCTAGTTCTATACACCCATTTACATCTGACAAGTTTTCTTCCTTTCGGAAGAGGTACAATATCCCAAGTATCGTTCACCATTAACTAGCAATACTCTTCATTCATTGCTTCCCAATTTGGATGTCCTAAATCTTCTGCAAATGGGTATGGAGCATGAGTCTCTAAAACTTGAGCCAAAAGAGAAGAAGAATGTTGGGATGATGAATGTGTCTGATGTTGATTTGTAGGATCATTATCAATATCACAAAATACTTCTCATGTTGAACGAACCCATCTAGGAAGCAATGGTGCTAGTGCAGGTTCATTTTCAATGGACTCGTCCAGAGGAAGGTGAGCAGCGGAAGGTGGATATTTGTATCCTCGTTGTCATTATTTAAAGAAGGAACTAGAATAGGAACAAAAGATGGAACAAAAATTGAATATGGATCGTAGGCTGAAGATGGCACAAACACTGACTTAGATTCAGAAGCCAAGATATTTTCATAAAATTTAACATCTCTTCTAATGACAATTTCATTGGAATGAGGTTGAAGAAGTCGATAATCTTTGACATCTTCAGAATATCCAACATACATGTACTTCTCACTTTTAGGTTGTAATGATTTCCTTCTCTCATCTAAAATGTGATCCTATGCTATACTATCAAATAATATATGCAAGTGTCTTACATCTAGCTTAATTTTAGTCCATGCCCCTTCTGGTGTGATATTTTTTAGAGTCTTTTTGAGAGTGTGATTTACTATGTAATTTTCATAGTTGATGGCTTCTTCCCAATCATGGAGACTTAATCCTTCAGATTGGATCATATAATTAGCCATGTCCTTTAATGTGTGATTGTTTATCTTAGCCATGTCCTTTCATTTGAATACCCTGTGTGGTGCAGTAACTTGTAAGTTTGTTGTTCACATATTCACCTCCATTATCTATTCTAAATATTTGAAGCTGATTTCCAAATTGTTTTTTTACAAGGGTCGTGTAGGCAAAAAACATGTCAAAAACTTCACTCTTAAGTTTTAATAATTAAACCCAAGTGTGTCTAGAGAATTAATCAATAAAATTTAAGAAGTATTTTCATGAAGAGAAAGAAAGAGAAGAAAGTGGACCACACAAATCATTGTGAACAAGTTGAAAAGGGGTCAAGGCATGCTACGAGGCACATTTGTCAACATGCATACTAAATAAACACACTTTTACTAAAAGACACCTTAGACCAAGTTTATCTTAACTAACTCCTAAGTGTCTAAATATCCTAAAAATTATTTGGAAAATGAGAGTTATGGTAAGATTCATTGATTAGGTTCATCATTTTTACCTTGCGGAAAAACATACTTGCTACATCATATAAAATAATGTTTATTTATAAAGTTATTAAAATTTTATAAAGAAGTAGTTTGTTAACACTAGACTTATAATTTTTGAGAAATTAATGCAAATTATACATCCTTGGTATATATTTTTAAACAATATGAATATCAAGGGTTTTAATTTAAATGTGAGAAGTAGTGTAAGCAATGATTGTGTGCATGTGACAAAGGGAAATTTTGAAGGCAATCTACATGCATTTAGAGATGAATCAAGAAAATGTAAGTCATGGGATATGTGCCCATCATAGAAAATTATAGAATAAAAAGGATATGTTCCTTATATCATGCATGTGGAATGTTTTTCATGCATTTTTGTTAGACTTCATAGACTTTCCACACTGTGTAAAAGGTGGACATAATTTGAATATTTTTTCATACATACAACTTTAAAACTCAAATTGAACACATGAAAATGTAGAAAGCTATGAAATAAAAAAAATAAGCATTATCCAATTTAAATCACTTAATTTGGCCAAGAAATAAACCCAGGGGGTGAATTTTAGTGAAGGAGTGCAATTTTCTTCAATTTGAGTGAAAAATACAAAAGTTGTTGACTTGGTAGATTATAAGCTAGCCAAATGAAGAGAATTTGGAAATTCTAATTGATGGGTTTTGTCAGAAATGCAAAATTATATCGACACATTCTATCACTCTTTCAAAAGGACACTAGTATGAAACTTGGCGTGCATTTTTATAAGTCCACTCACACAAATTTATAGCATGTTTTAATAGTGGACTTGGAATTTTTGAGAAATTAATGGAAATTTTACATCCTTGATATTTTTTTTCAAACATTAGAAATATCAAAGGTTGTAATTTGAATTTGAAAATTTAGGCTAGCTAAAATCCTAGAATCAAATGAGCACAAGCATAAAAATGATGTGTCTAAATTAACAAAGTGCCCTGCACTCTTTTTTTTATTTGGATTTTTGTATATTTTATTGATGTGGGATCCAGAGATCTGTGCATAGTATTTGTGAATGTACTAAGACCAAAGATAATTTTCCATCAACTCAATAAAGTTTCAAATATTGTTGTTGAAGGTCTTTGATGTAATTTATTTGTGATAGAAAACTATGTGTACGAATTGTCTATTTAAATTAATACAATTACAAGTTTTGTGGTTTGTTGTGAGCATACATGGCTAAGAAAGGTATCATGTTGGAATTTGAATTGTAACATCCCCCCCAACTTAACCAAGGAACATTACTTGTGAAAAAATACACACAAATCGAAATTTTATGCTAACTCATTTCATGTATCTTACCAACTACAAATTATACACAAATTTAACTAGATTTTGATACCCATAATTAAATGCATCTAAAAAATTCTAAATGAACATGAGTGAAACTAATAAATAATCTACAACAACACATAAAACCATTCTCATACATATGGTAAAATGCACAACCATAAGACTTATAAGAAAACTCATAAAATAGATAAACACTTATATTTTTAAAACACTTGTGCAACCAGCTACTTGGGAAGGATCGTTCCACCCAACCATAGGATTGTTGTTCCAAATATCAATAGAAAATCACCCCCAAGATGAGGCTAGGAGTCCACAAAATAAGGGTGCCTCTCATAGTCCTCTCACAACTCACTATCCCACAACTCATTATTATTCTCCTACAGTTATCCTGAATTTCCTCCATCTCTCTGCTTCTTGACCTGCCCAACCCAATGAATGTACCACTTTACTACTCTCATTCCACCAGACATCCCATTCATTTATCTGGGTCTCTCTAGAATAGGTAACCGAGAATCTCACTGTAGGGAATTCAAAGGAAAACATTGCCAGGAGAACTACGAGAAAAAACAACAACACTTATTGTTATAGTGCAACTCCCATGGGAGTTCACTCTTCTTTCCTGACAACTTGTCCCTTCAACATCTAGCTCCAAAACACTCCGACATCCTGCAGAATTCACCCAGCCTTTCTACTCTATATTTGGTTCTCTTCTTCCCTACTCTCTTATTGTTGTGCATGCCCATACTCAATGTGAAAAACTATATTTTCCCCCTATATGAATTTTCTCTATTTTCCCAAGACAGTTGACTTCTCACTCTGCCTAATGTTGATTATAGTTCAGCCCCATGCTCCCCAATAACTATGGGATGTGACTCTCACACCCACCCTATAATAGGTATTCAATGATTGGGCTCTCACACACTTAAATAAAAAATAGAAGTTATCCCCAATGATGATAAAAATCAAAAAATTGGGTTTGGATTAATACCCATAAATAATTTCCCCCTTGGACCCATCTTAGACACTCTCAATATTTTTGGAAAACTCATCCCTCATCTGTATCAATGTCCCCCAGTAGTTGGCATCACATTTTATTTATCAAAATTCATAAAATAAACTCTACACATTACATCGCTTTGCCATAGCCACATTCATATCTACATTATGCATTAATTATAGTGGGGATGCTACATTCCCCCTCCCCTACAATTATACCATCCTTAGTGCACACCACCATGCCAATATATATATATATATATATATATATATATATATATATATATATATAATAATAATAATAATAATAATAATAATAATAATAATAATAAATTCTGCAATATGTTTACTCTCCAACAACATTTCCAACCATAATCTCTTGATCTTATCAACCTGTTGACCCAAGGAATGCACCCCCTTCACTACCTTTAGTCCATCAGACTACACCATTTTTTTATCATGGATATTAGAGCGTGTGACCAAGAATTCAAAGATGTGGTTCCATAACTCTAGCTACCCCAAAAATGGAGTCTTTCATTTTTAGCTTCTATTTTCTTCAAAATTGACAAATATTTGTGGGTATTCATCTCGCATAGTTTCTTTGTGTTCCCACATTACATCTTTAGGACAGTAGTAGGTCCATTGAACCTTTACAAGACCTATGGATTTTTTCCTGAGCAATTTGAATTTCCAGTCCAGGATGCATATTGGTTCCACCCAGAAATCCCCTTCGTGTTCCACCTAGATCACAGTCCAATCAATTATGTAGTTAGAGTCAGACACATTTTTATTTAATAATGACACATGAAATAAATTATGCATTATCATGGATGCAGGAAATGTCAACATGTATGCAACTGGCCCTATCTTCTCTAATATTTCAAGTCCACAAAATAAGGGTTCCTCTCACAGTCTTCTCACAGCTCATTATCCCACAACCCACTAGTATTCTCCTATAGCTATCCTGAATTTCCTCCATCTCTCTTCCTCTTGACCTTCCCAACCCAATGAATATGCCACTTCATTTCTCTCATTCCATTAGACGTCCCATTCATTTATTTGAGTCTCTTTGGAATAGGTAACTGAGAATCTCATTGTAGGGAACTCAAGTGAATTCATTGCTAGGAGAACAACGAGCAATAAGCAAATGTGTTGTTATATTGAAACTCCTACATGATTTCACTCTTCAGGCCTAAAAATATATCCCTTCAGTCTCCATCTCCAAAACACTCCAAAAACACTTCGACATCCTATAGAATTCACCTAGCCTTTCTGCTCTAGATTTGGTGCTCGTTTTCCTTACTCTCTGCTTTTTGTTCATGCCCAGACTCAATGTGAAAAACTACCTTTTCTCCCCATATGAATTTCCTATATTTTCCAAAAATAGTTGACTACTCACTCTGCCCAATGTTGATTATACTTCAGCCCCATTCTCCCCAATAACTATGGGATGTTACTCTCACACCCACCCTATAACATGTATTCCATGATTAGGCTCTCACACACTCAAATAAAAAATAGAAGTTATCCCCAATGATGATAAAAATCAGAAAACTAGGTTTGGATTAATACCTATAAATAATTTCCCCTTTGGACCCATCTTAGACACTCTCTTCTTTTGTGGAAATCTCATCCCCCATCTCTATCCATGTCCCCCAATAGCTAGCATCACATTTTATTTATCAAAATTCAGAAAATACATTCTACATATTACATCACTTGTCCATAGCCACATTCATATCTACATTATGCATTAATTATAGTGGGGATGTTACATTCCTCCTCCCTTACAATTATGCACCGTCCTCGGTGAAAACCACCATGCCAATATATATATTTACATTATAATGTTCAGAAAAATTATACAATCTGTTTACTCTCCAACAACAGTTCCAACCATAATCTCTCAATCTTATCAACCTGTTGACCCAAGGAATGCACCCCCTTCACTACCTTCATTCCATTAGACTACACCATTTTTTTATCAAGGATATCAATGCAGGTGATCAATAATTCAAAGATGTGGTTCCATAACTCTAGCTACCCAAAAATGGAGTCTGGCATTTTTAGCTTCTATTTTCTTCAAATTGACAAATATTTGTGGGTATTCCTCTTGCATAGTTTCTTCGTGTTCCCACATTGCATATTCATGACCATAGAAGGTCCATTGAACCTTTACAAACGCTATGGATTTGTTCCTAAGAAATTTGAATTTTTAGTCCAGGATGCATACTGGTTCCACCTAGAAATCTCCTTCGTGTTCCACCTAGATCACAGTCCAATCAATTATGTAGTTAGGTTCATGCACATATTTATCTAATAATGACACATGAAATACATTATGCACTCTCATGGATTTGGGGAATTCTATCATGTATGCAACTAGCCCTATCTTATCTAATATTTCAAAAGGTCCACAATATATTACTTTCAACTTTGGGCAACAACACATTCTCATCGAACTTCTTTTTGCTTTAACTTTTAGAAAAAACATGTTCGCCCACTTTAAAATATCTAAAAATTATGTTCTTTTCTTCATAACTTTTTTTCCTATCTTGGGAAGCCTTTAAATTGTATTTGATCATTGTCATCTACTCTTCCATTTCCTTTAACAATTCTATTCTAATGAAAACTATGTCATCTAGGTTATCACAGCTTACTGGTGTGTTACACTTCCTACCATAAACTGCTTCAAATGGGATCATTTTTAATGAGTCTTGATACCCATTATTGTAATCAAACTCTACTAAGTATATGTAATCTTCCCACTTTGATGGTTGGTCCATCACATACATTATGAGAATATCTTCAATGATTCTATTAATCCTCTTTGTTTTCCCATACGACTCTGGGTGATACATTGTACTGAGATTTGAATTTGTTCCAAAGCCTTTTAAATAACCTTTCCAAAAATTAGAGGTAAACTTTGGATCTTTATCTGAAAAAATTTCCTTAGGCACCCCATGTAGCTTATCAACTTCCTTCATGTAACTCTCTGAAATATTTGTTGTCTTGTGTGTAGTCTTCACAGGAATAAAATGTGCAACCTTAGTTAATTTATCCACCACCACCATAATGGAATCATGTTGTTTCACTGTTGTGGGAATATTTTTAATGAAATCAATTGTAAGAACTTCCTATTTCTAGTGAGGAATGGGAAATGGTTGTAACATACCTATTGAATGTCTATGATATGGCTTCCCTTTCTAGCACTCTAGACACCTGGCTATGCAATTAGCCAGTTCTTTCTTCATTCTTATCCAAAAGTATTGGCTTCTTATAGCTGCAATTTTTTCCTGATATCCTGGATTCCCAACATATGGAACATTATGAATTTCCATCAAAATTATATTTTTCATCTCTCTCAAATTCAACACATATATTTTCCCCTTGTACATGAGGATTCCATCCTCTTTCATCTCATAATAATCAATTTTCTCTTGTAAATTGCCTAGTTGTAATGTTTCTTTTATTTTTAAATATTGTTGATATTATGACCCAAGGGGGGCATATATGTTACACATTATTTTCGTCATCCCTATGATCGTTAATGATGTAAACCTATATGTAGTCTTCAGAGGGGTTAGTGGCCTGAGTTCCTGAAGAAAGAAGGGAAGAACTTTTCCTGAGAAAAGAAGTTGCATCCTCCTTTGTAAAAACCCTATTAAAGAGGATGTTTGCAGGTTTCTATATAGGCATGGTGCCAAAATCCCTGATTCTCGCAGGTTTCACCATAGCTGGGTTGCGAGAGGTTCGCAAGTTTCTCTATAGGCAGGGTGTGAGAATGCTTACACGTGGGAAAAATGAGTGTTTTCTCGAATCTTCTAGAAGGAGAAACTTCCATGGTGAGGTGGCATCTGAATGGTGTGGATCTTAATCGCTTTCATGATTTAGTGGGATCATCCTAACCTCCTCACCTTATCCTCTTCATCTTATAAAAGGAGAGAATCTCTCATGGAGAAGGGCTAAGTTGGATTTGGCTTGGTTAGAGTGGTTTTGAGTTTTGCCTTTGTCAAGATAGATTGTGAATATTATCAGATCTTTGCTCTCAGAATTATTGGAGTGAAAGCGTGTGGGGAACGAAGGATAGTTGGGGGGGACCTTACGACATCAAGGCCATGGTTGTAATCTCTCTTTCACATTTAATATGATACAATAATATGATTCTTTCCTATAAAGCTTGTTGTGTTTTATTGTATGATTCCTTGATCACATACATAGGTTTATATTGAATTTATGATATTGCTATCACATTGGTTGGTTGCATTCTTTTGCAGGTTCATCATTGTATGAGTGTTGGAACGGAGCTAAGATGGTGATGGCGAGAGGAAGCGACGTTTAAATGGTATGTCACCCATCTCTCTTTAGTTAGTAAATTCAATATCTAAAACCTAAGGAAAGTGTCATGTTCTGGTGTGTTTTGTTCTAGATCTAGGTGGATCTAGGGAGATCAATTAGTGTCCTCACCTACCGATTTATCCGATAAAAAAATTGGCGACTCCACTGGGGAACAGATTGTTTCCTAGTTAGTCTAGTTTCCCTTCTTTTGATTGCTTGTTTTCTGGTTTTTGAGTCTGTGGGACATCCATCCAGACTCTCTGGATCTAGAAGTTCACTTAGATTCCCTGTCCTTTTTCAAAATTTTCTTTGATTACAAACATTCTCGCACTGTACCTCTCTATAGCCTGCGAAAACCATTGATTTTTGCACCCTACTGTGTAATCCAGTGAGAATTTCTCGCACCCTACTAGTGTCTAGCCTGCGAGAATACCTAATTCTCGCACTGTACTCTACTGTAGGCTATGAAATTGTTTGTAAACTTCTTTGGATTGGGTCTTGTCATCTTTTGATGACCTGGTTTTGCTTTGATCAGTTGGATTGAGATTTTGGACCCTATATTGATCTGTTTATAGTCTGTTTGACATTCTTTGAGTTACTTTTAGCCATATTGGCTTTGTTTGGTTTCAAAGGATTAGTCTCTTGCTTTGAGTATCTTTCAATTACAAAGCATGTGTTTTCTTTAGAATTGTTTAGGGAAAGATCATATTTCTTCTGAATAGTTCGCTTTAAAAAAAAACTTTTAGTTTGGGTTTCTTTGTTTTAAGAATGTTCATTATTGCTTTTAGTGAAAATTTTGAAACAAAAAGATTTAATTTCTTTCTTTATATTGGATTGGGGGCATCCTTGCATTTGAAGTAGCGAAATTGCATGATTCTTGGAATTTTTTGGTCTTGGTGTACAATACCTTTTTCTCATTTCTTGTGAATCTTTATATTGATAAGTTTAATGAATTTTGGGACATCGTGCAATTTTGGGAGAATCTTTTCCAACTTCAAATGTCGATCTTCCAAGACAAATTGTATGAAATGGTACTTGAGTTGTATATTCTTAGTCTTTGAATGGAAGGATGAGTTATTTACAAGATGAATGACACTCTCACTATCATAGTACAACCTACTATTATCCTTCTTCTTTCCCAATTTTAACCCTTATGAACTAAGAATGTATTATGTAATTATGACTTAGGCTGGTGAGCCAATAAAGTTGAAATGGGGCCAGAGTGCCTAGGAAATGTAATACTTCATATACATTAATAAAATACACCGTTGGATGCAAGATGGACAAGGAAAAAAGATATAGGGGGATATGATTCCACGAGAGAGGGGGCTTGAGGGGCTAAGTCTTTTTATTATTATTGTTTTATTTACCCATAATTTATTTTATGGAGAAAAGGGGTTACATGAGCTTCTTGGGAGGGAGGCCATGTGGTTCTTGTCTTCATGTAATTATTTAAACATCCCTTGGGGGTTGTTTTGGGTCTTCTTCTTCTTCTTCTTCCCCTTTTTTCTCTTGTTCTTCTTTCTCTTCACTCACTCTTGCTAATTCGTATGCTCTTGGTCTAAGCATGGATACAAATGGTTTTTTGGGTGGCTCTTGGTTAAGTTTTCTCATAGCTATGAATCCTAAGAGTCCAGCATGGAGATTTCATGACTAGTAGCACTGGAGCCCTAAAGAGAGATGGAACAACCTGAGGGACTGCATGGTAGAGAAAGGTATTCATTTCTTTGGGTTGTGCAAGATGAGGGGGAAAGAGAGCTAGAAATTCAGATTTGTTGGGAGGTTGGGAAACCTGAGAGCTATTTAGCCAACAATTGTGTGTTTTTAGATTTTTCCTAGGATCCGTCTGTTAGCGCTCTATAAACTTTGTTCAACTGAGAAACTGAATGACAGAGGAAACCTATAAACCAAATTTGAGGTCGAAAATAGCCTTTCTGACCCGGAGAGGGCTCTCTCTGAGACTTCTTCTCTGTATAGGTTATGGATTTAAACTGTCGGCTAGATTTAACACTTTTGTACAATATTTATGGTTCTATTGTCGAAGGAAAGAAAGACCTCGGGCTACGGATTCAATTTAAGAAAACGATATGAAAAAATGACTCAGTGACTGAACTTGAGAGGATAAAGGCTAAGTAAGCAACAATATTTCAGTTAAAATCATTATGTGTGGCGAGAGAAAAATACATGAAGAAACTCACAGCACCGTTGGGGATGAATTCAGAGTTCACTTAGAAGAAACACAGTAGTCTAAATGGTGTGAATCTAGAGCACCGCACGGTGAATTATAGATTTGAAATAATGTTTTGATTTAGACAAAATATAGATATGAATATAAAGAACGCATGAAATAACGTACGCAAAGAGAGAGTACAATACATAAAATTGCTACAATTAGAATCTTTTCGTCAAAGTTTTAGGACCTTTGCATTAAGTTTCAATCAAGTTCGAAAGCTACAATCAATAGTCACTGTCTACACTATTTTTCCAACCAACTTGGCTTACATTGAAAAGAAGAAATATACAAACAAGGGTGTGTCACTTGGGCTACCCTTCTCTCTAACCACTATCCCTAGAAATTAGGCTCTAACTATTCTATGCTAGATGAATCTTCGTATGGAACTTTACTAAAAGTAGAAAATGACTATACTTGATCTCACAATAACAGACGTCTTTGCCACGACAGTTTGGTCATCTGCAAGCTTTCATCGTTAGAGAGTGATGTGTCGATGATTTTCCTTTGATAGGGTATCTAGATGATCAAGTGCTCTATCAGACTCCTACCACCCATTGTAATGGCTTTGATTTTTGTTGCGCGATCATTTGTTGGAGCGTGCATGTGGAGGGTAATTGCGGATTGTCGCAGGTGTTTCCAATATGACAACACCAACTAGCAGACAACTCCTTTCTTAAAGTTGTCGTGTGTCCAACGTACACCTGTCCTTTGTAATAGATGGTCTCCAATGTTTCACATCGTATGCTTTCCACGCAGGTACCTGTCAGAGTACCTACTTCCCGATGAAAAACAAGACACGGGGAGACAAAATCCACATCACATTTGAGAAGACAAAAATGTAGTCAGTTGATCATGCTTTTAGCATCGTTCGTATTTTTGATATCTGAAGCACTCTCTTGGGAGACCAGTTGTTCCTTTTCATATTCATTACTTTTCTTTTCAAAACCGCATTCCCTTTCAACCTCCTCTTTGCTTCTAATCATTGTCTATGTTTGGTTTAGTTGCTGCGATGATTCATGAATATATGTTCCTTCAGTGTTTGTCCTTCTCTTTCTGTCATAGGTTTCTCAACTTGGACCTTCGATGGGTTCCAACCGAATGGTGTGCATGAGTAACTCTTCGACGACCTACTTTGCGCGCGGCTCGCTCGAGACTTGGGCCTCCCTGGTCTCTTTGTTATTCCTTGGCCTGCCCCTCTTTTGGGCTATCGGTTGTTGGGGATATGGGGCTTCCAATGTCTTCCCTTCTTCTGCCTTTATGCGGTGAGATGTTACCTTCCCTGTGGGTAGAGGGGAATCTCCCTTGGGGTCCCTAGGGATGCCGGTTGTGAGTAGAAACAAATCCCATTTTTTTCCCAATCGTCACAACTCCTAAACTATCAACAGTTTTATCAATAAGACATGAGATAGTTTCTTATTCGGTTGGTTTGCTTTAACCTGGATGTTGTCTACCATTTATTGGAGGCTTTGGTACAAGAAGAAAGGAGGATTTAACGGTCTCCTTCCTGTGAAATGCATCAACAATCTAATGTGATGTGTATGTATTCTGTCAATTCTTCCTTCATAGGTGAAATATTTCCTAATCGCCCCCGGGAGCTTCTGGAAAGGATCCCATAGATATCGACCTGGAATGCCCACTTCGAACTTCTTGTTCAAACAATATGGTTTGATAAATTCCTCATAACATAGCACGTCCAAAGGCATTCCTTTAGACCACCTTTCTCCATGTAGGGGGATCTCTGTTGTGGTTGACATGTTTTCCTCTGTCACCTGGAATGTACTTCCTGCAATTACTACGCGGAGCCCGTTGAAACTGAGCGTGAACTGTTCCGCCATATTTACGTTGAATCCTTGGATTTTCCTACAAAAGACCATGCATCTGACCTATTCAAAATATGCTCTGACATCTAGATCTTCATTTACCAACATCAATTTTTGAGGCTCAAGCCCCACATTTTTGCTACTTTGTGCACCTTTCCTTATGTTCTAGGATGTTTCCATGGTGCACCACATATTTATTCTACACACAACAGATTTAACATGGACCCACAACGGTAAACTCGATTGGCCCGAGTTTTTGACACGACTTCCTTGTAGCGAGAAACTCAAGGCTCACGGGAAGAATTACAGATAGTGCATAAACTTGGTTGGTGAACAAAATACATGTAGAGAAACCAGATTTTATAACTGGGCGGGCGAGAGATGGAATCATGCCAGGGGAAACTGAATCCATGGTGAATGGAGGTTTTGAGGCAAGTTGAATATTTTCGCAGCACATCCGTGCGACTGGTACACTTTGGGGCATGTAAAGTACAACTGATAAGAGCTGCAGAGTATACGTGATCTGAGAGTTGTGATTTTTCATTCTTTATGACTTCATAATGAGATGATGATGGCCATTATGTCTGGGACGTGACTTCTATTTAACAACTTGCCTCAACCTTTGGCACGTAAAACCTTCTCTTTTGAGAAGACCTGACTCTTTGGGAAAATAACTGTACAACTTACACATTTTTTGATTCTGACATCCCTTCCCAAATCCAAGGGCCAACCGACCACTTGTTGACTTCGACCCATTCGTTGTTTTGTATTAGAACTCAAACACTTTGACACATGAACCATGACTCGACTAAGACTGACTCTAAATGAAAAAATAATGGCGCTAACAACTGGCTCCAATGGGGATGCTATCCTATCAGTGAGATGGCAAAGAACAACAAACCAGGTGTCTGACCATTGGGCCTTATTCGACTCCCAGAATCTGAAACAATGGAGAAGAAAAACACAACCTAGACCTTCTTGACATAGTTTCAACCAGACTCAGCGTAAACTTAGGGCCTTCACTCTGGGCTTCAATTTTCTGCTGACATACTGACTCAAAATTCCTTCTTTGAAAACAAAAATGAAACGACTATTTACAATGACATGAAAAAATGAAACATACCTTACTGAACTAGATAGTGTTTGAGGAACCTGCCATTCACAAGCCCTCCACCAGTGGACTCTCTGTTAATAGCATCTAACAGATATGCATTGCTCCCATGGTACACACCAATTCTGAAAGGACTCGTCCAAAGATGATTTAATTTTCCATGTTTTCCCTTGTGTTCGTTCCTCGCATCCCACTTTAGCACCAGATCCTCCACCTGGAATTCCTCTTGTTTAGAGTGATTGTCGAAAGTTTTCTTCATCCCGACTTGGTGAAATTTTGATCGGTTGTAAACCTTCTCCCTCATCTCTTGCGCATGAATAAACTGATTTATCCTTCTCTGAGTTTCGTTGTCTTGGCCTGTTTCTCTTGCAGCAACTCCCTGACGAGAAATCCCAACGAGGTAGCAAAAACCATGTTCGCGCCATATACAATCTAGAATGGTGACTTAGAGATGGAATTTTTGGTAGAGACTCTGTCCACCCATAGTGAATAAATTATTTTTTTATGCCATGCCTTCTTTTTTTCCTACATGAGTCTTTTAATGATCTCGGTTAAGCTTTTATTTGACGATTCTGCTAACTTGTTACCTTGCGGGTAATACATTGTGGAATGTCTCAAGGTTATCTTGTAATCCTTGCAAAAATTTTCCATTTTCTTGGAGTTAAATGAAGTTGCATTATCTGTGATGATCTTGATAGGGCACCTAAACCTAGACACGATGTTGGTCTCCAAAAACTGAATGATGACCGTATTGGTAGCCTGCTTTGTTTGAACTGCTTCGATCCATTTTGTGAAGTAATTTGTAGCTGTGAGTATCCATTTGTTTTTCACCGAGGATGGTGGATGAATTTATCCTATAAATTCTAGGCCCTATTGCATGAACGACACTTCAAATGAGATCAGTTTCAACGGCAAGGGTTGCATATTTCTCCTTCCATAGAAGATCTGGCACTCGTGGCAACTGTAAACTTCTTTGTACACATTTGCGAATATGTTGGACCAATGATAACCTGCCCTTAAAATTTTATGCGCGGTGGTTTTCCAGTAGTGATGTCCTTCGCAGTCGCCTTTGTGGAATTCTCTGATAGCTCATTCTGCATCCTCTTCTAGTAAGCAAATCAGCAATATCCCTCCTGGATCTTTCCAATATAGAGAGTTATCTAAGATGCAGAACTTAGTGGCCTTCAACTTTAAGAACTTGGCCTTGGTCTTACTTAAGCCTAGATGATCTTGCAGATTCTTCAAAACATAAATGATGTCTGTATACCAAGGTGAATCGATGAATTTCTGAGACACCCACGTGGTTGTTTCTTCTTGAGTATTTTTTGATAGATCAGCAATGAAGTTTATTCCTAGAACGTCGCAGTTCAACTGTGTCATTAGATTTGCAACACCTTGAAATTTAATCATCTTTGTGGGCTTGATCTCAAGGTCGTATTCTAGCATGACTGTGATCCACTTACCTCTTCTTCCCTCAGGGTCAGGCTAACTCAAGATGTATTTGACTGAGTTGTTGGGTACGTAAGCGACCACGTGGGAATGTAGTATGTAAGTCCTGAACTCCTTGAGGGATTTCACTAAGGCATATGATTTATTCTCCATAATTCCATACCTCATTGGGGAATCTCTCAGCATCCTGCTGAAGTAGGATATATAATTTTCAAAATTTTGATCCTTTTGTAACAGTATGCTAGCAATAGTATGCTCCGAGGCGAATGAGAACAAGATGAAGTCCTTTGTGAAATCTGGGCTGGCCAATACAAGAGATTTGGTAAGCACTACCTTGATGTCTTCAAATGACCTCCTAGCTTCGAGGTTCCATTTGATCTTGTTTCCCTTTTTAAGCATGTTGGTGATATGCTTTATAATTTTCGCCAGATTTGGGATGAACCTTCTCAAGAAATTCACCTTTCCCGGGAAGGATTGTACCTCCTTCTTACTGCGAGGAGTGATGATTTTGAGGATTCCTTCTACCCTAATGGGATTGATATTTATACCCTCCTTCGAGATGATGTGCCCCAAAAATTTCCCTTATTGCATTCCAAAATGTGATTTTTTCGGATTAAATGATATGTCGAACCTCCTACATTTATGGAAGACCCTCTTCAAATTCTCAAGGTGTTGTTCATCGAAGTCAGAATACATTGTGATGTCATCTAGGTAGATCACAATAAATTTTTCCTTTTCCTCATCAAATTCTATGTCCATATCCCTCTGGAAGGTAGCTCCATCATTCATAAGACCAAATCACATCTTCGCATACATGAACGTACCCCATGGTGTCGTGAAAGATGTCTTTTCCCAATCATCCGGGTGTACCATGATCTGATTGTAACCTGACAAATCATCTAGCATAGATATCTTCTGGGATTCAACTACCTTCTGCAAAATATAGTCCATTTTAGGGAGTGGGTAGTTGTACTTGAGGGATACTTTGTTCAATTTTCTAAAATCCCCACACAACCTTATTTCACTGCTCTTTTTCCTTACAAGAACTAGGTTGGAAACCCATTTAGAAAATCTTAAAGAAACAATAATTTTGGCTTTGAAGAGTTTCTTTACCTCTTTTTCAATTAGCTATAGCAGAAAGGGTTGATCCATCTTATCTTTTTCTTGAAAGGTTTTTGGTCTTTTTTCAGAGGAATGACGTGTTGAATTACTTTAGTGTAATAGACTTTCAAGTCATCATAACTCCAAGTGAAAACATCGAGAAAATATTTCATGAGTTTGATGTAGTCCTGTTTGACCTCTGGATTGAGAATCTTTGATAATTTTATTATCCTCAGATTCTCCTAGGTCCCAATGTTGCAATCCTCGACATCATCATCATTTGTGGTGATCTTGGGATTTCTGGCCACATTGTTTTCATCCAACAAATTTTCCAATGAAACCAATCCTTTGGGGATGATATTATTCTTTAGTTGCATTATGTCCCTCCCAGCTATCTGGTTCTGAAAGGGGTCATCGTTACTGCACATATCTACGCTTTCATCTTCGTCGCAACAACACTCATCATCAATGTTTACATTAGCGAAATCGTCGCTCATTTGGATAAATCGCTCCACCTGTTTGTCATCCTCAAACACCTGCTAATACTTGATATTATTGGGCACCATCGGCCTGTGTTTGACTTCGATCTCATACTTTCTGTTGGGTAAAATGGGAATTTAAAAAACTGAGGCCGAGATGGCCAAGGCATCTGCAATTTGATTCTTCCCCCTTGGGATCGCTGACAAATTATACTTCGAGAACTCTTCGAGGAGTTCCAGCACGAGGTTCCTGTATGCCCTTAGTCTAGGGTGCTTGGACTGGTATATACCTTTCACTTGGTTTATGATGATATTAGAGTCTCCATGCACCATTATCCTCTTTGTGCCCAATTCTTTCAAAACTTTCAGACCTAAAATCAATGCTTCATACTCCGCCATATTATTTTTACAATCAAAGGTGAGTTTGTACGAGCAAAGTTTTTTGCCTACCTTGAGAAGAATTATCCACCCACCATCCCATGATCCTTCCTTGCTAACATCTCTGTCTAAGTTCATGTTCCACATCTTGTTCTCTGCGTGGTTCCTCGGGTCTCGCACTCTACTTCTCATCGTGCGACTTTATCCTCAACCACCATGATGACCCTCGACTCTTCCTCTTCAAAGCTCAGGTTATTGTAAAATATGGAGGAGCCGATCTCAGTGTCGATGGAGTAGATAGGTTGGTTATTCAGCTGGGTCTTGCTACTCACCATGTATTTTAGCAGCACCTCTATGTAGAACCCTCTCTCTTGGCCGAAGACAAGAATAGTGGCATACGACATATCCATCTACAGGGTTCCCTTCAATTTCGCGACCCACAACTTGGATAATAGCATGCCAAATTTAGGGGGTATATCGTCCACAACCACTTCCATAACTAGATTCTTAGAATGGATTTGGTCCAGCGACACAACCAAATATTTGAACAGAACAAAACATTTCACTTTCCTTGAATCAAAAGAAAAAAGATCCTTATAGGGCATGGTGATGTCCAAACCCAATGCATCCATGATCACCTTGGGCATGAGATTGTGCGATGTGCCCGAATCCAGCATGGCATTATGAAAATTCATGTCATGGACCTTGAGACTAACATAGAACAAGGGAACATCCTCAGTATCGCGCATTTCCTCCATGCATGGACCAGCCAAAATGGCAGGGTGGTCATCCTGGATGTTCAGGGTGTCAGGAGTCTCTCCCATATTTAATTTTAATAATATGATCTTGATATTCTCCCTTATTGATGAGATTATTCAAAGGGACAGAGATTTTAATCTTGGCCATTTCATTCTCAAAGTTAAAAGGGGGGGATACTTTTTCTACCTCTTTGACGCCTGTCTCCCGGCTTGCTTTTTGGCGCTTTCCTTTGAACCTCCTCCTTTGAATTTCCCTTTTTAGTCACATCCTTGGTTGGGTTGTTTTTCTTTGGTCGACTCAGGAAGGGGTTTCCTCTTGGGGTTCCCTTATAGGATTCGTTTGTTGAGGTTTTGTAGACGTTTTTCTACTCATGAGGTTGTATTGCGTTTGGAACTGCATGATGGCATTGTGATAACCCTTCCTGAATTCCTTTGTTTCCCAAGACAGTGTGTCATCCGTCTCCAATATAATATCATCATTTTTGTTCATGTATTGATCATGTTATCCCTTCGTTAAGAACACGTGCGTGTCTGTGTCATCGCAACAATGCATTTGATCTTTGATCATATAATCAAAATATTCGTCTACATAATTATTATGGAACGAGAGCCTTATTTGTTGATCACCCTGGTCTCTTTGTTCCCTCTACCTAATCTATGGGACCATACCTCTTCTAAGGTTCTGATTTTCGAGTTGGAGATCATGTTGTTCTCGGGTGGTGGACTTGTTACCCACGGACATTCTTTCCATTAGCTTCTCCATCGTCTTCATCATCAAGTTGAACTTTTCATTTGAGGGTTGAGAAGTCGACAACTGCATGTCTCCTTGGGGCTTCTTCCCACCTATGTTGAATTTTTGTTTGATCTTCCCCGACGCCATCAGGCTTACCTTAACTTCGATTGCCTCACTCATCATGGCGTCTAAATTAGAAGATCTTCTCTCCCTCAACAGAAAGGAGAAATCATTATCAAAGGATTCAATGTATCGAAGTTATGCAGCCCTGGGAGGCAGCTGGACTTCTGCGGAGACTGAGTTGTAGACTCTCATGAAACGGGTCGAAAACTCTTGCACTATATCCTTCGGTGCTCTCTTCGTATTTTTGTACTATGTCAGTAGCTACAAAGGATTCTTTTTGTCTCCCCATATAGAAATGAATGACGCTTCAAATGTGGCAAAGTTGGGGATGATTGATGCTTGGAGGTCCTTGAACCACTTTCTAACCTCCCCTGAAAGACTCTGCGCAAACAACCGCATCTTCGCGTCTTCATGATCCACCTCTTCTAGATCAACAAAATCGTTGAACCAATCCAAGTTCTTTTGGCCAGAGGTGTTTCCCTCAGCATTAGACAACTTGATCCTTTGGTTGTAGTTCTGGGGCAAATCATGCAGTTAGGTTGGCAGAGAAAGTGGGGCGAATTTGGCGGCCATTTCTCTAGGAGGGTTTGGGATTTGTGGGATGTTCTAAGTGGGATTTGCAGCTTGTATGATTTTTTTTGGTACCATAGATCGAAACCTCTTCTTGTCGAAGACTATATCATCCAAGTTGGTTTTTGATTTAGACCTGAACAAGGTTTGTTCGAGCAGGGTGTCAAAATCAAGGTCGTCAATGATTTGTGCATCGTCCTTGGGTAAGGACAGGCTTCTGTCTAGGTAATAGAACGGGTCTGACGCTTGCTCCCTTTCCCTGCGCAGAATTTTCTCAAGATCACACATGGGCTCTACAGGGTTTGGGTCAGGATTGGCTCTAGTATAAATTATGTTTAGAGCTAGGGTTCTTGAGTCACGCTACTCTGTGCTACTGGTCTCTTTAACTGGAGTTTCCAGGGTAAAGGTTTCAGCTAGTATAGATGTTTTTCCCACTATTACCCTTAGGGGTCAAAACTGTAGATTTAGTCATTCTCCCAGGGAAAGTTTCATTCAATTCTATCCCCGAGAATAACACCAGAATGTTAGTGCTCTGTAAACTTTGTTCAGCTAAGAAAATGAATGACAAAGGCAACCTACAAACCAACTTTAAGGCCAGAAACTAGCCTTTCTAACCCGGATATGGATCTCTCTGATATCTCGTTTCTGTATAGATTATGGATTTAAACTATCGACTAGATTTAACACTTTTGTACAGTATTTTTGGTTCTACTAGAGAAGGAAAGAAAGAGCTTAGGCTATGGATTCAATTTAAGAAAATGATAGGAACAAATGACTTAGTGACTGAAATTGAGAGGAAAAAGGCAAAGCAAGCAACAATATTTTAGTTAAAAATAGTTATGTGTGGTGAGAGAAAAACACATGAAGAAACTCGGAGCACTGTTGGGGATGAATTTAGAGTTCACTTAGAAGAAACACAATAGTCTAAATGGCATGAATCTAGAGAAATGTGTAGTGAATTATAGATTCAAAATAATGTTCTGATTTAGAAAAATTATAGATATAAATATATAGAACACAGGAAAGCACATACGTAAAGAGAGAGTACAATACGACAAACTGCTACCATTAGAATCTTTTTGTCAAATTTTCAGGACCTTTGCATTAAGTTTCAATCGAGTTCGAAAGATACAATCAATATTCATTGTCTACACTTTTTTTCCAACCAACCTGGCTTACATTGAAAAGACAAAATATATAGACAAGGGTGTGTCGCTCAGGCTACCCTGCTCTCTAACCACTATCCCAGCTAGAAATTAGGCTCTGACTATTCTCTGCTAGATGACTCTTCGTATGGAACTTTACTAAAAATAGAAACTGACTATACTTGTTCGCACAATAACCAATGTCTTTGCCACAATAGTTCGGTCATCAATAATATTTCATCGTTAGAGAGTGATGTGTCGATTCTTTTCCGTTGATAGGGTATCTGGACGATCAAGTGATCTGTCAGAATCCTGCACCCATTGTAAGGGCCTTGTTTTTTATCGCGCAATCATTTGATGGAGCGTGCATGTGGCGGGTAACTGTAGACTGTCGCAGGTGTTTCCAAGATGACAACACTAGCTAGGGGACAACACCTTTATTCAAGTTGTACCATGTCCAACATACACCTGTCCTTTGTAATATATGGTCTCCAACATTTCATGTCATATGATTGTCACGTGGATAGAGAGTACCTACTTCCCAATGGAAAACAAGACACGGGGAGATAAAATCTGCGTCACATTTGAGAAGACAAAAATGGAGTCGGTCGATCATGCTTCTGGCCTAGTCTGTAGTTTTGATATTCGAAGCACTCTCCTGAGAGACTAGTTGTCCCTTTTCAGATTCATTATTTGTCTTTGCAAAACCACGCTTTGTTTCATCCTCCTCTACGCACTGGCCAGAGTTGGGCAGACGTTTTCGAGGGCCGATCCACATTCCTTGAAGTGCTTTGCATTTCTTTCTTCTGACATCCTACGTGCTTCGCGCAGCTGGATGATTGTATCTTGCACTTCCCTGAGCTGCCTCTTGAGACAAGCCATGTTTCCCACTCATCCCTATGATGTTGATGCCTCGAGGGTCTCTGTTGCTAACTGTTGCCTCAACTTCCTATTCTCCTGGTATAGCTCGACAATAGTGAGTTGCATTTGCTTTAGCTATTGTGATGGTTCATGAATATCTGTGCCTTCAATGTCTATCCTTCTCCTTCTGCCACAGGTTTCTTGACTTGGACCTTCAATAGATTCCAGCTGAATGGCATGCATGAGTAACTCTTTGGCGACCAACTTTGTGCATGGCTCGCTCGGGACTTGGGCCTCCTTGGTCTCTTTGTTATTCCTTGTCCTCCCCCTCTTCTGGGGTATCAACTGTTGGGGAGATGGGCCTTCCAATGTCTTCCCTTATTCTACCTCTGCGCGGTTAGATATTACCTTCCCTGTGGGTAGAGGGGAATATCCCTTGGGGTCTCTAGGGATGCTGGCTGTGAGTAGAAATGAATCCTAGTTTTTTCCCAATCAGCGCAACTCCTCAACTATCAACAGTTTTATCAATGAGACATGAGATAGTTTCTTCTTCGGTTGGTTTGATTTGGCCCAAACACTGTCTGCCATTTCTCGGAAGATTTGGTGCAAGAAAAAAGGCAGATTTAATGGTTTCCTTCCTGTGAAATGCATCAACAATATGATGTGATGTGTGTGTATTCTATCAAATATTCCTTCACAGGTGAAATATTTCCTAATCTCCCTCAGGAGCTTCCTAAAAGGCTTCTATAGATATCGACTTGGAATGCCCGCTTTGACCTTCCTGTTTAAACAGTCTGGTTTGATAAATTCCTCGTAACATAGCATGTCCAAAAGCATGCCTTTAAACCACCTTTCACTGCATGGGGGGATCTCCGTTGTGGCTGAAAGGGTTTCCTCTGTCACCTGGAATTTACTTCCTGCAATTACTGCACGGAGCCAGTTGAAACTGAGCACAAACTGTTCCGCCAGATTTACGTTGAATCCTTGGATTTTCCTACAAAATACCATGCATCTGACCTATTCAAAAGTTGCTCTGACATCCATATCTTCATTTACCAACATCAATTTTTGAGGCTCGGGCCTCACATTTTTGCTAATCCACACACCTTTCCTTATGTTCTGGGATGTTTCCATGGTGCACTGCGTATTTGTTCTCTGCACGAAGGATTTAGCATGAACACACAATCCTAACCTTGATTGGCCCAGGTTTGTGACACGGATAATGGAAATTGACTTCCTTGCAACGCTAAACTCATGGCTCGTAGGAAGACTTACATACGGTGCATAAACTTATCTAGTGAACATAATACATGCAGAGAAACCAGATTTTATAACTAGGTAGGCAAGATATGGAATCATGACAACGGACACTGAATCCATGGTGACTGGAAATTTCGAAGCAAGCCAAATATTTTCAGAGCACATCCACGCGGCAGGTACACTTTGAGGCATGTAAAGTACAACTGATAAGAGATGTAGAGTATACGTGATATGAGCACCATGATTTTTCATTCTTTCTAGCTTCATAATGAGTTGATGATGGTCATTGCATCTATCGATGTGACTTCTATTTAACAACATTCCTCGACCTTTGGCATGTAAAACCTTCTCTTCTGGCAGGACCCGACTCTTTGGGAAAAGATCTTTACCACTTACACATGTTTTGATTATGACATCCCTTCCTGACTCCAACGGCCAACCAGCCACTTGCTGACTTCAACCCATTCGTTGTTTAGTACCTAACCTCACACACTTTGAAACACTGATCATGACTCGACTAAGACTGACTCTAGCTTAAAAAATGATGAATGGTAGTTTGGGTGGCTCTTGGTTAATTTTTCTCATAGCTACAAAACCTAAGATTCCTAGCATGGAGATTTCCTAACCAATAGCATTGGAGCCCTAGAGAGATGGAACAACCTAAGGGACTGTATGGCAGAGAAATGTGTTCATTTCTTTGGGTTGTGCAGGCTGAGGGGGAAAGAGAGATGGAAATTCAGATTTGTTGTGAGGTTGGGAAAAATGAGAGGTATTTAGCCAACAATTGTGTGGTTTTATATTTTTCCTAGGACCCGTCCTTGTGGATTCATAGCCCTGGCTCGGGGGTGACTTGTTGTTGAGAATAAATGAACAATAATGTCTTTGGTTTGGAGGAACGTCCTTGGTATGCAGCCAGTTGGTGAATATTTACTTGAAAATATAAGTTCTCTCTGTCATGTGTTTTCTGTATAATGTATATTTTGTTGTGTATTTAATTATCTCCGAGATATGTATTTATAATATGCGTGTCTGATGGTTATTTGTTGTGCATGGCACATTGTTTATTTATTTTATGTTGTAGAATGGATAGTTTTTTATGCATGTTACTTTCATGCCTCTTAATTAACTTAGAAGTGATTCGAATTGAGATAGTCATTGTGAAGTGAGTCCCTGGACTGTAGCATGCCTCACTTGTGGGTGGTTGGGCATGTTGCAGTCAGGTAAAGTGGTGTAGCTTGGCCCGTGGGTGGCTGGGTACATTACAAAATGGTATCATAGCTACTGGTTGAAACATTGGGCTGGTATGGGCGGGATTTGTTGGTCGGAGTCTCATGGTTGATATCTATTTATGACCTTGAAGTCGAAATCATCAAGAGGAATGGCATTGCAGAGTTCGCACAGAAGTTAGAACGTCAGAAATACTTTGTAAGGGATCGAAGGATCATGACCATCCCTTTCAAATTCGAGAGTGATCGCCACCATGGGATCAAGAGAGATCTAGATCATTGGATCGAAGGGCAGGTGAAAAAGGGCCATCTGATAAAGGAAAAACCAAAGGTTGGGGTAAGGTTAAGTCCCAGCCGTCATATCTAGATTGTTGATCTTCAACCGTTGATTGAGGCCAAGTGTGCAAGGCAAGACTTCAAAACTTTGCCGCTTCGGTGATCTTGGAAGGCAGGCAAAGCCTGAACTGTCGAAGGCCAAAGTCTTGAAGTCTCATCAGTCATACGATATGATAGAAGGTGCGAGGAAATCTCCTCCATCGATCGTGGTTACCCGACTTTGACCACTTCGGGATTTTTAATTTCGAGAATTTTAAACCTTGTTGAACTACTACAACCTGGAGCCTCGGAGTGTCGAATTCATGGAATTCTCTTCAACCATTAGATTGAGGGAAAGACTTTGAGAGTGTTGCAGGACATCGGATCTAGCAGTGGTAAAAGGGTAGCAAAGTTCTAGAGCTTCAGAACCTCATCACTTTAGAGTTTGGTAGTTTGGGATTATGGGGTTCATCTAGAGGGAGAAGCCCGAAGCCTAGAGTTAATTGCAGTCGTTTCCTATGGGAGGAGTGTGAGTTGTCGATTTATTTTGGTGTTTGGCTATATGGGAGATAGCATGTGTTGGAATCGGAAAACTCCAAAGGTCAGAGTCCAGGATTTGATTGATGACATGGCATATGCCATGTGGCAGGGGTGTCATGTGGGGACACATGTCACTCTGTTTTAGTAACTTTTGGACCCTGACCTATTTTTTTTTAGTGACACATGGCACGCGTTCCATGGGTCCATGTCACCCTAGGTGAAATCATCATGCTATTTCCTCTTCGGGAGTATGTGACTTTGGGGGTGTCCAAGTTTCGATCAGTGAAAAGTGTCAAAGTTTGAAGTCATGAAGGCACGTAGACCATCGATCTGAGATCCTTTTACGACCTCTCTCGACCGTTGGATCAAGAAGAGGGAGAAAAGGTAAGTACTTTGGAGGATTGTCACTACGGGGAAGTGGAAGACTCGGGAATGGAAATATCCCGGAGCCCTAGAGCATTGAATTTATGAATTGGTTGAGAGTCGTATGTCTCAACACATGATTAAGTCGCAATCGTCGATCTCATTGAAGCCTCCATATGGGGGCGGGAGATTAAATATCGACTGTTTTCTTTTGCTAGTAGAGTTATTAAAGGCTTCGGCGAAGTGTAACTCTGGGGGAAAATAGAAGTTGACAGGGGAAAACAGCTGAAGGCCGAAGTCCAAAGGACTTGGTCCCAGCGTCGGTCCCATGCTAATGTAAAAAGGGCCTGGAATTAAACCATCCCCCGTATTTGGTGTTCATGCAAGCTCATGTGTAGAAAAACACAAAGCAAGGGACTAAAAGGCGATTTAGCCTACGGTTTCAAGTCATGGTCACGTGGAACTTGGTTTGAAGGAAGCTCCATTGCAGTTTTCAATTTTCTGTATCATCTAACAGGGATGAAAGTGGCTTTTTGGGGAGCTCTAACTTTCAGCTTTGATATCTAATTGGGGAAAGAGTACAATCGTTGGAAATCTGATTCAGAAGATTTATAGGAAACTAAAGGGGATTGTTGTAATATAAATATTGATATAATTTTCTTCATGAATTAAATAGAAAAGGTACTTGTAAATTTAATTAACAATTTTGTATGATATGTATAATTCTAATTAGATGATTTCTTGAAGATTTTGTTAGGATCAGAGGTATAATCATATCAATTCTAGTCTAGGATTAGATGTTAGGGTCATGGAAGCATGAAAAATCTTACAGGAGTTGGATGAGGAAATCAAGAGCTATAGAGAAAGTAATGAAGGTGGACAAAGAACTCAAGAATAGTGGAATGAAAGTATTAGTCAACAACTACAGGATCTGAATAAATTGTAGGTACTACAAAAGAAAGAACCCTTACATAGGATATCAAGCTAGTAGGTTAAATATTTCATGGATGGGAATAAAAGGAAAATTATGAGTGCCTTGCATTGAATGAGGAGAGGTGTAGAAAGTTTGAAAGATTAAGTGTGAAAGATATCCACTCCTGATATCAGAGTTCACAACGGAAAGAAGGATTCCAATGCAAATAATTGGGAATTCCCTCTCACTCGAAAAGTGTCATTGAGTGAAAATGGACTTCCATTGGGAATGGTATTAAGTGTGAAAGGTATGGTTTCATAGGGAAAGGTTAATGAAGTAACCTAATGGACAACTAGGAGTAATAGTATTTGATTCAAGAACGTTTTAGTAGAGTGATGGAATGTTTGAGCTACTTCATTCCAGGGTGCTAGAATGTTTCATAAAGGTAAAGTTGGATATGAATGCCTAGGAGAGGCTGATGAAAATAGAACACATTGGTTGGATTGCAGAATGGGAAAGTGGAACTTGGCTAGAAAGTGTTTAGACCAGGGAACCATAGTGCAGATGAGGAGAATGGAAGAACAAAAGGATGCAAGGATCTGGAGGAGTTCAAGGACAACCAGCTACAACATAAATAGATAAATAAATAAGTGAATTAAAACAGAAATGCAGTAGGTTGCCTGAGGCATACAATGAAGTTAAAATGCATATGCTTTAGTAGGCATGTTGATAGTAAATGCTTGGTGCATATGGATGTGTAATTGCACATGCTTGGATATGAATATAACATGCTTGTGAACTTAGAATAATCTATTATTATAAAACAATGTTTGAGTATGACTAATGATGTATTATGTATTCAAGAAAAATGATATAGCAGGGTTAAATATGTGGATGTTGTTGTTTCTTATGATTTCCATCTAGGTGAAGAACCATGAGGGTGGTAGGAATGGTGATCATAATGATGAAGGAGGAAGTCTATGAGATTCTACAAATATCAGTTGGTCAGATAGCAACAGGTAGGTTGATAACAACCAGGAAGGTATGCATTTATTGTTTGTTGATGCATACATGTTGAAGGGGATTGAGGTAAGAATTCCCTCAGTTAATTTTCAATATTTAAAATGATATGTAATGTCCAAAGGCCTAGAGTGTGTAAATGTTGTTGAGGATAGAATGCATTTAGAAAAAATGTTGGTTTCATATTATGTTATGATTGGTTATGGGATCATAACCGGGTTAATTCAAGAGACATACTCCTTCTATAACAATGAATATACATAGAGCTAGTCATGTGTGAGACCATAATATGGTTCGGTATAAAAGGGCCATTTCGATATGTGAGTGCTCAATCGTATCTACTGTATAGATGATGTTTGGATTCAACCTCTTTACCAACATTGAATAACACTTAAGAATTATATTCTTAGTTTTTTGTTTGGGTTGAAAAGGAAGGTATCCAAATAGTCAGGAAAGCAGTAGGAAGTTCATGGATGATGTTTTGAGGCATTGTCCAGACCTTCCAACTCACCTTGGTGAATGCATGACATATCTATGTGGTATTATGTAGTCAACGTAGGGATGCATTGTGTTAATGTGGCCATCGGTATTGGTACATCGATTGTTATTTTATTTAATAATTAATTGTTGCATTATGAAAAGCATGTTGTGCTAAGAATGAATAATGATAGATAGATGCATTATATTTAATATAAATACTAGTTGAAGGTGATTGGATTGTTGTTGTTACAATTCCAAGATCAGTTTTGGAGCTATTAAAAATGTTACAAGTGATAATAAAGGAATCATTGAATGCATTGGGTGAATGCATGTATATATTATATAACATAGAAATTATTATGCTAACGGCTGGAATGATGTGAGTATTGCTAAGTCATGAAGCTGAAAACCCTTTAGGAACTGTTAGATATTATAGCAAGAAAGTTGTAGGTTAAAGAAACTACATAATGATAAATTACATGCAATCTTTGTTAAGGGGACAAAGTGATAAAAATATTTCTGGATAGAAGAAAGAAAATATTAGCTGATAATACATGTGTATGTAATGATGAGTTCATTCCAATTGCTAGTTGGATTAATATAAGTGATTGAATTGTAGTTGTAAACAATTATGAGATCACTTTGTGATTTTGTTTTGAATCGTTACCATGAATATATATATATATATATATATATATATATATATATATATATATATATATATATATAGCTTGTACATGAGATATTGACAATTTGTTTGGTTGAGGAATGTTGAAATTAGAGGAAGAAAGGGTATTGGATATGGCAGTGTTGTAAGCCCATAAAGAAGACCAATTCCTATTGCTTCAAGAGACAAATTATTATGAGTAGAAGCTCATGTCTGGAAATTTTATTTTTCCTATATAAAACAATTTTGGGAATTCTGATTTAATAAGTTACTGACGAATTATTTTGGTTGAATGTAGTTCAAGAAAATTACAGGTAGGATGGTCTTGAATAAGGAAAGGATGTAATCCCATAAGGAATACTGATATATACAACTGCAGAGCCAAACATTATGAGTAGAAAGCTCTGCTTAGGAAAATTTTGTTTTCCTGTATAAAACAGATTAACATTTATGATTGAAAATGATTATAGTGATATCTCATGATGACTGTATACATATAATACAGATGAGATGTTGGATATGCAAGCTGGAAAGCATGGAAAGAGATATTGTTGTGACATGAGAACCCTGTGTCCCTAGAAATATTATTGTGCAAGAACACCTTGGCTAGGCAAGATGGATCGCCTGAGGGACTGTATAGCAGAGAAGGGAATTCATGGTGTTATCACTAGAAGTCACCTATGGATTGTGGTATAGGTAAGACCGATACCCATCAGTTTGTATGTCACAATGAATAAATTAAAGGGTGGTCTAATGGATGCAGTCCTAGGATAATATCACTTTAACTCATAAAATTGGGTTGGTATGCATAAGTAGATGAGGTCTTGATCTAAATTCAGTTAGTAAGTTGCAGTAAAGGTGAGTAGCGTGAAGAAATTGAGGAGAGTGAAGAGGTCTACTATGGACATCCAGTCTTCCAGCAGCCTAAGGAGGAAAAAATCAGAAGGCAAGATCCTCTTGGTTCAGATTTTCCGGGGACTAAATGAAATTATCACTGAAGTGAAATCAATCATACATCACAATTCAATGACAACAACCCAACCGGATCATCCATGCCTGATTCATTCAACGTTGGAGGAAAAAGACAACATAGAAACTGATTAAAACTGGTCACGATGTCACTATGATCAAACCTACATCACAAGAACACAACTACCCTCGACTGGATCCTCCATGCCTGAGTGTTATAACACAGTTGTTTATAGAGATATAAAAAGAAGTTGAATTACATTAAACAAGAAGTCTCAAATGGAAACACATAACTAGAGAACCAGAGGCTTCATTAACACTTTACAATACATGAGATTAGCTCAACCATCAACCCTCTTAACAAAATGTAAAAACTATCTACTTATACTCAGAACAATCCCCGACTATTAGGAGTGTGATCTGATCACTACAATCAAAGATTTGTGTCGACGACTTCTTCTGTCAGACTGAATGTGCATCCCTCTGTCATACGCGAGCTCAAATTAGCATGGGTCTGCAGGGAAATCTGTTCACAGGGGTACCACGGGCTGATGGTTCAGTCCCCAGGGTCGGGCCTTCCATGCCTTCCATTTATGGGCTGAGTTGAGGTGTCAACCACCAAACCTACCTTCCAGTAATTGATTTTCCTTGGATATTGAACAAAACTTAATTCTCAGGGGTGCAGCCACTTGCTTCTCTCGGATAGGATGCCATATAAACATGAAATTACAGGGTCGCTCTGAGGTGGTTTCAGTTCAGACTACTTTTGGGCCCGCAATCCATCACATTTCGCCACGTAGTATTTTTTCCATACCATGGTTTCCATTGCGGGACTACTCAAGAAACATATAGCCCGAGCATGTTGTGTCCCCACAATAGACTGTGGTTGTTAATCTAGTCACGATCTGAGATTTGGGTGCAACAACTAGATTTGGCGCCACCACCAAGCTTACTCGCCTACCAACTTTAGGATCTTCCAAAAGTGTGCTTTGGGGTGGGGCACTACTTTCGGCATTGAATAATAACACCTCTTAGAGGATGATCTGATGTGGAGGCCAGATGTCACCATGTTGATGTGTCACAAATGGAGAGCTAACATGTGTCACTTGAAAGTAGGCTGGAGGCATGTCTGAGAATACTTGAAAAGAGTGCCATGTGTCAAAACCATAAGGGTGTCACCTGTCTATGTTGATAGCCGACATGCATTTGGATCTCTAGGGCTTGGAGGATAGCTCTTGTTTACCTACTCTGATTTTACCCGGAGCTATGGATCTGGCGACACATCGCTCTTTTAATTGGATGATCAAGATCGATTCTAGGTCTCTGGACTGCGGGAAAATCAAATCTCAAAGTTATTTTTCCTTCTATGTTTTCACCCATAACTATGGATCTGACGACACGTGGCTATTGTTGATCAACGACTCAGATTCACTTTGAGCCTTCAACCACTTCGACACTTTGACCTCTTCAGGCCTTCGGGACCTTGGGGAGGCATTGCCGCTATTGGAGTTGCCTTTGTTTTTTTTAGCCTATTTTAAAATTTCATATCTTAATGCTTGAAGTCGAAAGCCAGTTTTCATATTTTCCTTTATTTTATTTTTTCTTCAAAATCTCAGAAGTCTCATCGCTCAAACAACGATGGTTATCGTACTCTTCAGGCAAGATTTATTTTTTAATCATTTAAACGAGTCTCTACTTTTGAAACTCGGGATGTCGCATGTTGGGAGTTATAGATCACATAGTTTATAAGTCCTAAGAGGCAAAATGGCGAACTAGTTTGAAAAATTTTACCCAGATTCTTACTGAGACTAAAAATACTCTAAACTACAGCTAAACATCACCGGGATTTCATGTCTCGGCGTTTGCTAGCTCCAAAAGTCTTATCGTCATAACCCCGATAGCTGAAACCCCAAGATTCTTGTTTTAATAACTCGAGTTAATGTTAAAGGTAAAAAGTTTAGCCGCGGTTAAGCTTTGTCGGGAATTCGCAACTCGGCGTATTTTCCTTCAAAAGTTATACCTTTGAAGCTCTGAGTCGCGAAGTCGTGATAAAAATAGAAACGTAATTAATTAAACACTTAATCTGGTTTTATCCTCCAATTTAATTAAATCATATCATCGTGATCTCGCGATTTCACAACTTGGCATAAGAGCCTCCTGGAAGCTATACCTTCGAAGCTCCGAGTCATGAAGTCGCGATATAAATAAAAACATAATTAATTAAACACTTAATCTTGGTTACGTTTTGTATTAATCAAAGCTAATTGTTGTAATCTCGGGTTTTGGAGGTGTAACGGGTTAAAATGAAAACTCTCGATGAGGCAAGTTTCGAAAGATTAATTAACATTTAAAAAGGAATGATTAATCAAGCTAAGCCATCATTTTCATTGTTTTAATACGGAAATTAATATGCACAGTCTCCGAGACGATTTTAAACTTTCTTTGTGCCACTTGCATTACGAAATGTCAAAAATTTATGACATTAATTGGAAATGAGGCGAATTGACAAGTAAGGGTTTGGTTTTTATTGCTAAATTTGTATTTAAGAATGATTTGATCATCATGTCCCTAAGGGCGACCTAGTTTTAAATAGTCGAAGACATGGATTTTTTGTTTGTTGTTTCAAATTTCATTTCTATTCTACGCAAAGCCAACTTTTTGCGAGCGAACTAATTTCTGTATGTATACATATTTTCATCGCAGGAGAGCTAAAGTAGAATCCCCCGCCATGGCCCTGTGAAAAGTGTCTAAAGCCACTATGGAGGTTTCAGGACAAGGTTCAGACAACGTTTCTGATACTTCACCTCGAAGTGTCGACTCTATCAGGACCTGGTCACATATTTCTAAGGTTCTACAGTCTGAATTGGTAGATGTCTCGGATGATTCCAGTGGAAATGAAAAAGACGATATGATCACCAAGTATAATATCATCGTCTAGGCTCAAATGCATAAAGTAGTGGCTAGGCCACGTCTGCTCCCTTGTTACGATATGGTCCGGTGGGAATTAGACCATGTAGATACACCAACCAGAACCATCATCAACGAGCAGAGGGTCACCATTGGGACTTTCAGACCAGAACAATTGCAGGCTATGTACAAGTTGCTAGCCGTGTCGAACTTTGTTTACAATGCCAAATTCCTGGAGGATTTTAAACTGAAGGAATGTGTGCAATACGACAAGACTATGTTTGGTTTAATCAAAGGTTGGGTTTCACATCCTGCGAAGTTCAGGGTGGACAGTAATGGTATATATTCAATAGCTTCTCTGGAACCATAGTTCAAATATATCGCTATGATGACCTGTATATTATATGGGAGAGAGGACACCACACATTTTTTCCTTCAGTGGGTGCCTCTAATTCACACAGTCGTCGAAGGCTGTTCCTTCAACTGGGCTAAACTATTGTCTGATAGTTTGACTTGTCGAGTTACAGAGTATCAAGCGCATAAGGAGAGTGAAAATATGGCTTCATTCTTTATGTTCATGTATATCATGGAAGCCGTATGTTTTCTGACACCTTTTCCCTTGATGAGTTGGAGCTGGACTCCATCGGAGGCTGATCCCATCCATGTCTACCATTCAAAGTTGTGGGAATATAAAGCCTCATATTTTTTGTATGAAATTTTCAACTAGGTGATGGTACCGCTGCATGTCACTATCTTCGGCCACCTGCCACCCAGGATCTCAGACAGTATTGCGGTAAATATGAGCAGTATAGTCGACTGGTACGTGGAAGCGGAATTTTCATATCTCAGGGTTTTCGGTGCTTTTGTTCCTCTGAATTCCTTACCATTATTCATACTCAATAGGCTGGCTTGCCATGAGGTTGCTAGACAAACCGTAATCGGTGGCGTAAGCAAGGATCTTAAGGGGTATTCTAAGAAGGTATGGCCACCTTTTCCTATTCATTTAAGTTCTTATTCTTTGTTAGATTTCGGGCATGCTAAAGCTGAGGCAGCAGCCCTGGAGGACCTGAAATTGGTTCATGTCGAATTCAAAAAGCACAATCCACAGAGGGTCGTAAGTAATCACTTAGCCAGTTGCGGGCTAAAAAGGTTTGAACATGAAAAGTCACCCTCGGATGACATTTTCTGAGGTGCGAGATCTTTTGCCTAGGTGTTGGCTCATATACAAGCCCTGGCACCCGAAGAGAGGGCCGACGTTTTAAAATTCCAAGAACATCGACGGAGTTGTCTTCCCCTAGTATTCTGGGGTGAAAATCCAATAACAGTAAAGGGGCAACAAAAAGAAGTCGAAGGTTCAAAAGATTCAGCACCAAAAGAACACCAAGATAGGGAGGGGAAAACTAGGAGTCCGAAACCGGAAATAAAAACTCTCGATCCGCCGAAGAAGTGGACTCCAGTTACCACTCCAGGCCAGTCAGCTAAGAAAATCGGAGATCCCATCACCTCCATTACTCCCTTACAGTCAACTCAAGGGAACATAGACGCAGGGTGGATTTTCAACGAAGAATTGAGATCTATAAGGATGGAAGAGCTTCCGCCAAATGAATTCTTTTTTGATAAAAAGAGAAAATTTGTGGTAAAAAGAGAATTCTATAAAGAAGAGGGATCAATGGCCAAGAAGTCCAAGGTGTTGACCGATGGGAAAGATAAGAAGAAAGAAGAGTTTTCTACAGAAATAACCGGGACATTAGGGGCATATGCTACGGCAAACCAATTTTCAGTCGGGGTTTTGAAAAATCAACTGAAGTGAAAAAATTGCCTCATCAAAACCTTAGAAGCTAAATTAGCCACAACAAAGGAGGCTTCCAAGGACCAGGCAAGCACAGGAATAGAACAAGTGAGAACGGCCGACAAAAAGGAAATTGAGCTGCTCAAAGCTAAGCTCGAACAAGCAGAGCTGGTAGCTCAGACCAGTCAGATACAGGTGGGCCAGCAAAAATACTTGATTGAGCAGCTACAGGTTAGATTAGAGTTCACCGAAATCCAAGTTATAAATATCGGGATATTCCAGTCCCAGGCTATGGAGATTCGGAGCAGAGTTTTTGCAGCCCAGTGAAGTCTACTTGCCAAGGTAGAGATGATTCGGGACAATTGTCTGCTTATCAATCAAGTATTAGAAAACTTATCTGTCAGAGAGAGAGAAGATGGAGCAGCTCGGGTCGCATTTCAAGAGGCTGTAATAGCTACAAAAAACAGGGAATCGGGAAAAGTTCATAGGTTTTCCATTTCAGAACAGACCCGAGGTAATATTTTGTTGAAATAATGGGAACGCAGCATATCAGAAAGAAAATTGCAAGCCAAGAAGGTAAGGAAATCCTGTGAAGAGGCTTTCGATTCCATAGACGGAAATCTATTAGGCATTGATAGCGAGAGTAATGCTGAGATGCTGAGCCAAATGGATATGGCGAAACTCTCACTCGATATAAATGAAAAAGAAGAAAGAGATTTGGCCGAAATCTCACAAGTAACTATGGCAGACATAGTTCAAATAGATAAATGTATGATTAAACCAAGTGTGCAATTGTGCGCTATTGACACCCTAGACCGACAGATGGAAGAAAGGTTGCCACAATTAGTCAGACATTGTTACATTTTTTAGGCCAATTGTCAAGCGGAACCTTCAAGGTTGATATCTCAGCTGGTGGAAAAATGTGTCATTTTTACCAAGCATGCGAGAGGGCAGGCTTTTGGTACCAAATAAAGACGTAGGATAAAGAAATGAAACGATTGATCTCCTTCTCGTTGTAACTGAAAATCCTGGAATGATTGGGATTCCATCATATGTAAATTTATATAAATATACAATAGAAGGAAGAAAAAGAGGCTGGACCTTTTTGGGTCGATTGTAATAGAGATTTTTCTCCCTCAAGAGTTAGTATAAATCAAATCCGAAGATTCTCGATTCCGTCACAACTGTGTTATGAGTTTGTTTCCTTGTATTTCATATTTCATTTCATTTCATATATGTATCTGATGAATGCTTCACTATAATTTAGTACAACCTCTACTATGGTGAATAAATTTTAGTTTTCTATATTGTTTACCATTTTTCCTCTGTACCGGCTATCAGCAGGTATAAGACCAGTGAACATTTTAGATTTCTATATATATATTATGCTTCATCGGGTTATTTCTTTATCTTTTTCTTCTTCTATTTATAAGTGAGATTCTCCCTTGATAGGAGCCTTACATGATAGACAACTTAATGTTTTTCTTACACCTCATACATATTTATTAAAATATAACTCAGTTATAGGAAAGGGCCTTTGGTTTGCACCCTATTTTCATTACCGGAGCTATAAAATCTCCTTTATACGACCGAAATCAAGACAACATCTAAAAAGTTTCTTTGAGATTTTCTTATTATTCTGTTCCTCTATGATTGTCCCTATGACAAGACAACCGAATATTGAACCTGGACTATGAGATCAAACACATATTACCTTGAATATTTTTGATACTATCCTTAAAACAACCACTACCCAGGTTGAACTGGAACATTCGTGGGCACCGATTGAAAGGGACATAGACATCCAGGAACAGTTGGAAGCTAGACAACAACCTAGAAATCAATCCTAGCTTCCCTTGCCAAAGGTTGACATTTCTTCCTTCTCTACCCCTTACTCACTTTCGGATGCCTAGAAATTGTACTTCTAAGCCTTAAGTATATACTCTGGAACAACAACCTCTAAGATCAATGATTCCCTACTGATTTTGAGATCAATGGTCCACGATTTCTTTTGGGAGTTCAGGCTTCGGCTCTCCAGAAGTTTTATGCACTTCTCACTTTGAAAATCTCGAAGCTCATTTCTCTGAACACTTGGATCAGATGCCACCTTTCCCCCTCGAGATCAATGACTCATGCTCGCTTTATTTGAGTCCATACCAGACCACTCTAAGTTTTGTACTTGTGCTTACGGCCGTGGTTTCTGTGAAAAATTACCTGGACGACTGACTGAGGGCCTGGGGAAAAAAATGATCAGTGACAGAGATAAAGAGAGAATTGATCAGTTTATAGAAAACAAGAAATCTTAGGGCCAATATTTCTCAGGTAGGAAAACACAGAACAAAAGGTCGCTCAAATGATCGAGGGTAGATGTAGAGCGAACTACAAGCCGAAAGGGAAAAACGTAAGAATGGATCTTTGAAAGGAGGATAGACAGGAAAAAATACAAACTTAGGTAGAAACCACAAACCCCTAAGGCTTTGAAAAGTTTATGTGATAACATTTGTCTCCACAGGGGATGGCATGCTCCCTGCGAGCTGCCAAGAACCAGTAGTTCTAGTGCCTTAGCTATTGGGCTATGGAGTCTAGCTCAAAACTTTCACAGAAGAAAACAGAGAAATATGTACACTGCTTTAACTAAAAATGAAAACAAACACATGGGCTCCAGAAAAGATCTTATTTATGTACAATCCTAGGCTAACTAGTTTTTACAAAACGCTAGGTGAAAGCAAACTTCCACCATATCCACCTAGATTTCTCGGTAATATCATTCTTGTCTTCACTGCAAATGATCCACAAAAGGTAAGGGAAGTATGACAGAAGAATGAGAACATGATTTGGAACACCAACCATACCCCTAAGTGATGATAATATGAATATCCTTACAGGATCTAGTTCTTTTGGAAAACATAGCTCCGTATACAACCCCAAGGGGTCACACAATTTATAATCAAGAAATCTCAACTGGAAAGAAATTACCTCCTGTGCTTCCTGGTTTCTCACCCATCGTTCGATGTTCTCAGAGTGTATAGGTGTGTAGAGGAATGATGTGGTTCGACTGATCCTAGGTGATACTTTCTCATTTGTAGGTTCAAGACAGGAGATAAACTGCACCTTTATCTCCTCCATTTCTCCCTTGTCTGCTCCAATAACATCTGTTAGCTAGGAGAAAGAAGTCTCTTCATGCATATATATGGATAGCTCTTTATCTCTATCATGTTGCTCTTGGTAGGATATTTCTCTTTCATAAGAAGATTGGCAGCCTATTCTTTCTGCTTCTGAATACTCTTCAGTGGTAGGTGAGTGCAGAACTCTTCTATCTTGCAAAGAGAAAAGAGATATATCTTGATTCTTTTCTTCAACCATTTCTTCTTTTAAATATGAGACAACGAGTGTACTAGGGGTGGAAAATAATGCATCCATAGTTATGCCCTCATCAGTGCTATCATCAATCACATCTGGAAGGACTTGTTCTTGGGAAATAGAGAGACAAAAATTTTCATCTGTATTTACAAGATACTCACTTTCGTCCTCGCTTTCTCTCTCAATCACATATTTACCAGACTCATCAAACGAGGAACACTCTATCATCTGTAGAATGTGGAGTGAAAACCTCTTACAACAGTCATCAAAATAATATGATTCGGGTAAATCTTCCCATAATACGAATTAAAAGCATCGTAAAAATACTTCAACGAATGGATACTAGCAGCAGGGAGACATAGACACCATCCAAGAGCATCTTCTTCTAGAGAAAAATAGAACATCTTGATCCAGACATCCTCATGAAAGAAGACATGTTCAAGCATGTATGCATGAAATTTTAATAAGTGCTCATCAGGATGGTCATGCTTGCTTCCTCTGAATCTCGAAAGATAATCATCCCATTCATTTATAGTCAGCACTGGATGTGGATAACCATATATGGCTGAGAAATTGAAAGGGGAAAACTTCTGAACCAAGATAGCTGAGAGTTGTGGCTCCTCCTTTTCTCCTTCATGGCTTTCCTGGGGATCAATTTCCCAATCACTATAATCAGGAACCATGGAAGAGCTCAATTTTCGTCTTCCTCGTTGGGATATCCGTCAAAATTTGTTTGTTCTTGGTCGGTATCTTATATCACCTCTTCATCATAAGCAGGGTTTCCAAAAACCTCTGTTTCAAGGATCGAAATATCCTCTGCATCTTCTTCATAAGAGCGGCGAGAAAAATCTTCCTCCAATCCCTCCATCCTTGCAAAAAGAGATTTTACCAGCTCCATCAACTCCTCCGAGGTATATCCTTCATTCTCACGGCTTCCATCCTCATATCTTTCATCCTCACAAATTTCATTTGAAACATTCATACCTTGAACACACTCTTTATATTCTTCACAACAATTATGACAAATTAACTTGGAAGAATAAAACTGTTGACAGTGTCTATAGAAAGCTGAATGAAACTCTCTGAGGGAGGGGATGCTAGCAGGGGGAAAGGATCAAAACCACTCACGAGCATCCCTGTCTAATGAGAACATGAACGTCTTCATTAATACATCCTCATTATGTATCTCCCATTGATGCATGAGTTCATGAAAATCACGAAGATGCTCGACAGGATTGTCATCTCTGTGTTTTCTAAATATAGGAAAATAATCACCCCATCCGTCCACAGTAGGGACAACATTAGGAAAACTAGGAAAACCAAAAAAATTAAAAGGAGAAAACCTTCGAGCCAGGATTTTTTCCATTTTGAAACAGTGGAGTTGCCAATCAATCCTTTAACCATGGAGTCGCAAGGTGAATGATATGCAGAATGAGTGTGTCTGGTATTTTTCCACCATCAAAGACCAGCTCTAATCATTATGTTCTCCCAAGGGCTACCAGGTGTATCCAAAAGAGGTCACACTGAAATGGTAGAGCCGAGATAGCGGAGTCGCCAAGTGCAAGTTGCAATATTTAAAAGGTTTTGAATTCTGATGCACCTTTAAAATCAAAAGTTCATTGTCGTTATACCCAGGTAAAATATTCAATTTGTCCCCAGCAACTGTGCCAAAAATGTTAGCACTGGAAGTCACCTCTAGATTGCGGTAGAGGTAATCCCAGTACCCATCAGTTTGTATGTCATAATGAATAAATTAAAGGGTGTTCTAATGGACACATTTTCAGGATAATATCACTTTAACTTAGAAAACTAGGTTGGTATGCATAAGTAGATGAGGTCTTGATCTAACTTCAGTCAGTAAGTTGTGGTAAAGGTGAGTAGGGGAAAGAAATTGAAGAGAGTGAAGAGGTATTCTATGGACATCCAGTCTTCTAGTAGACTAAGGAGGAAAAACTCAGAAGGCAAGATCCTCTTGGTTCAGAGTTTCAGAGGACTGAATGAAATTATCATTGAACTGAAATCAAACATACATCACAATTCAATGACAACAACCTGACCGAATCATCCATGCCCGAGTCATTCAGCAATGGAGGGAAAATACAACACAAAAACTCATTAAAATTGGTCATGATGTCACTATGATCAAACCTACATCACAAGAACACAACTACCCTCGACTGGATCCTCCATGCTCGAGTGTTCTAACACAGTTGTTTACAGAGATATAAAAAGAAGGTGACTTTCATTAAACAAGAAGTCTCAAATGGAAACACATATCTAGAGAACCAGAGGCTCATTAAAACTTTACAATACGGGAGATTATCTAAACCATCGACCCTCTTAACAAAATGTAAAAACTATCTACTTATACTCAGAACAGTCCCTGACTATCAAGAGTGTGATATGATCACTACAATCAAAGCTTTGCGTCAACGACTTCTTCTATCAAACTGAACGTGTGTCCCTCTGTCAAACGCAAGCTCAGATCAGCATGGGTCTGCAGGGAAATATGCTCACAGGGGTACCATGGGCTAACGGTTCAGTCCCCATGGCCGAGCCTTCCATGCCTTCCATTTATGGGGTGAGCCGAGGTTTCAACTACCAAACCTACCTTCCATTAACTAGTTTTTCTTGGAGATTGAATGAACTTAATGCTCAAGGGTGCAACGACTTGCTTCTCTCGGATAGGATGCCATGTAAACATGAAATTGTGGGGCCGCTCAGAGGTGGTTTGGGTTCAAACTGCTTTTGGGCCCATAATCCATCACATTTTTCCACGTATTATTTTCACCATACCATGGTTTCCATTGCGGGACCGCTCAAGAAACATATCGCCCGAGCATGTTGCATCCTCGCAATAAACTGTGGTTGTTGATCTGGTCATGATCTGAAATCTGGGCGCATCATCTAGATTTGGTGCCACTACCCAACTTATTCACCCACCAACTTTAGGATCTTCCAAAAGTGTTCTTTGGGGTGGGGCACTACTTTTGGCACTGAAGAATAACACCTCTCGGAGGATGATCTGACATGGAGGCCAGATGTCACCATGTTGATGTGTCACGGATGGAGAGGTAACATGTGCCACTTAAAGTAGGTTGGAGGTGTGTCTAAGAATATTTGAAAAGAGTTCCACGTGTTAAAACCATAAGGGTGTCACCTATATGTGCTGATAGCCAACATGCATTTGGATATTGAGGGCTCAAGGGCTAGCTCCTGTTTACCTGCTATGATTTTACCTGGAGCTATGGATCTGGTGACACATGGCTCTTTGAATTGGATGATCGAGATCAATTCCGAGTCTCCATACTCTGGGAAAATCAAATCTCAAACTTATTTTTCCTTCTATGTTTTCACCCAGAGATATGGATCTAAGGACACATGGCTATTGTTGATCAATGACTTAGATTCACTTCGGGCCTTCAACCACTTCGGCACTTCGAGCACTTCGGGCCTTCAGGACCTTGGGGAGGCACTGTCGCTAAGATCAACGACTCCTTGTTGATTTTGAGATCAATGGTCCATGATTGCTTTCGAGAGTTTGGGCTTCATCTCTCTAGAAGTTTTATGTACTTCTCACTTTGAAACTCCTGAAGCTCATTTCTGTGAACACTTGGATCAGATGCCACCTGTCCCCCTCGAGATCAACGACTCATGCTCGCTTGATTTGAGTCCATATTAGACCGCTCTAAGTGTTGCGCTTGTGATTACGACAGCGGTTTCTGTGAACAATTACCTGGACGACTGACTGACAGCTCAAGAAAACAAATGATTAGTGATAGAGGTAAAGAGAGAAGTGATCATCTTAGAGAAAATAGGAAATCTTAGGGCCGATCTTTCTCAGGAAGGACAACACAAAACAAAAGTTCACTCAAACAATCAAGGGAAGATGTAGAGTGAACTACAAGCCGAAAGGGAAAAACTTAAGAATGGATCTGCGAAAGGAGGATAGATAGGAAAAAATATAGACTTAGGTAGAAACCACAAACCCCTAAGGCTTTGACAAGTTTATGTGATAACACCTAGGCCTGGGCCTGGAAGGTGAGTGACCACAAGGATGAGGAAACTTTGATAGTTATTGTAAAATATTAATTGGGATCATGCACAGAATGGGTATGTCAAGGTAAAATAGAGAGCCAATTTGACAATACAGCCATATGGATGCACCTCCATGAACCACACAGATAAGTATTGTACTAGATTACAAAAATTTACTCTTACATTAAGAACAAAATAAAAACAAATTGTGCTCAAACTGTGAATTGACATGCTCCCTGATTGGAAATGTTGTAGGAAAACGATGAATGTTGAGGATCTAGAAAAGTACCAGACTATGAGGAAGAGAAGAAGGTGATGCTGGAGATATTGAATGACAAAGGCATGGAATGAATAAATTCCAATGGACTTGTTGTAGCTGGAGTTCTAGAAGCCGCAACTCTGAAACTTCCTGGATGAGTGAATTGGAGCCCTGGAGAGAAGTGGAATGATCTGAGGGACTGCATGGAAGAGAAAGGGGTTCATTTCTTTGGGTTGTGCAGGGATGAGAGGGAAGGATATCTTGTTGGTTGGAAATGCTGCAAGAAATATAAATTCTGAAGATCATTATACATGTTTTGGGTCAGAATTCCCATGGATACATGTTTAATTTTAGGCCAGAGTGCCTATGTATATAAGATTGGGTTGGATTTCTTATGTGGATTAAGGCCATAGGGCTTGGATTTGTAATGTTAATAACATTGGAATGGTGTTGTGCACTGAGGACAGTGCTGAAATAAGGGGAGGGGGATGTAACATATTGATTTTAACCCTTATGAAATAAGAATGTATTATGTAATTCTGACTTAGGATGGTGAGCCAGTAAAGTTGAAATGGGGCCATAGTGCCTAGGAAATGTAAAAATTCATATACATTAATAAAATACATCGTTGGCCACAAGAAAAACAAGGAAAAAAATAGATAGGGGGCTATGATCCATGAGAGAGGGGGATTGAGGGGATAAGTTTTATTATTATTATTATTTTATTTACCCATAATTAATTTAATGGAGAAAAGGGGTTACATGAGCTTCTTGGGAAGAAGGACATGTGGCTCTTGTCTTCATGTAATTATTTAAACATCCCTTGTGGGTTGTTTTGGGTCTTCTTCTTATTCGTAATCCCCTTTGTTCTCTTGTTCTTCTTTCTCTTCACTCACTCTTTCTAGTTCGTGTTCTCTTGGTCTGAGCATGGATATGAATGGTTGTTTGGGTGGCTCTTGGTTAATTTTTCTCATAATTGTGAATCCTGAGAGTCTGAGCATGTAGATTTCTAGACCAGTAGCACTAGATCCTTGGAGAGAGATGGAACAACCTGAGGGACTGCATGGAAGATAAATTTGTTCATTTCTTTTGGTTTTGCGGGCTGAGGGGGAAAGAGAGATGGAAATTCAGATTTGTTGTGAGGTTGGGAAACCTGAGAGCTAGTTAGCCAATTGTTGTGTGTTTTTAGATTTTGCCTAGGACCCTTCCATGTGGATTCATAGCCCTGAATGGGGGGTGACCTATTGTTGAGAGTAAATGAACAATGGTGTCTATGGTTGGGAGGAACGTCCTTGGTCTGCAGCCAGTTGGTGAATCTTTACTTGAAAAGATAAGTGCTCTCTATCATGTGTTTTTTATATAATCTATATTTCGTTGTATATTTAATTATCTCTGATATGCCCCGGATGGGGTGACATGTGGTGATGCCTCGCCACATGGCTCAGCACCAAGCCATAGCTTAAATGTTGATGGTCGCCACCCATCCTCTCCGCATTTACAATGGTAGCCGGCCATTACAGCCACTATACGGAGGAGGGACTCCTCCCTCGCACAAAATCTCTCGCTCAAACCGCACTCAATATGACAGCGTTAATGGGTAGCCAAGTGAATCCATCATTTGGTAATTCAAAAATTTGAGCACCTGGACAAAGCTGGCTCGCTCTTGTTTTGGACCTCCCCGCCGGTTGGGAGCTCTGGTGCAGCTCTGGTTCCCTATCGTCTTGGTTCACTTTTGTTTCGGTGCATTCTCTCTGTATTTTTATCCACCCCTCAACAACAATGACTAGGAAGCGAGGGAGGCCTCGCCGAGGCTCGGCCTAGTACACTCACAAAGAGCAAAGGAAAAGGAGGAAGAACCTGGAATGTGCTCTGTTGATGGAAACTTCCATTCTCGGGAAGAGGGCACGCACTGACCAATTGGCACTACATGCCATTATCGTTGAGCCTGGGACAGAGCATAGCATTCATACCATGGAAATTGAGCCTGGAAGCAGTCTGGAGGGAGGTGTTGCAGACGAGTTTCCAACCTGCTATGTTGACGAAACGTCATACCTGGAGGAATTTTTGACTACCCTAGAACCCCAAGCCATGGCGCTGGATTTGCAGGCTGGTAGCGGTCCTAAAGACGAGCCGACTGACGAAATCTCTGTTTGCATCATTGAAGAGATACTGTGGACGGGTGACTACAGCCCCACCAGCCATGATGAGAAGGCAACACATGAGGTTGAGGCTCGAAACAATGCTTATGCAGAAGGAAATGTGGACAAGACTAGAGCAGGGATGAAGGCGGATGCAGCCGGTGCAGGATTGAACGTGATCGAGGCCAGAGCAAGGATGAACGTGGAAGTGGGGAACAAAACCTTCGATGATGTAGGTAATCATGACTTGCATGGTCCACTCCTTCGTGCAGAGCATCTGACTCTGGTGTTCGAACTCCGAGGCCACATGGCAGACCAGGAGCACAGAGCCCTCCTCATGGGACAGCGTCTGGACTTTCTCCTTGATGCGTACTCCAATGCTCTAGCAAAGAGAAAATGTCCATTCTGCGCACAGCTGTTTGCCATCCCAGCCAGGTCCATGTGGCAGATAGGTAAGGGTGACAGGTCACCGGGTATCTAATTTCTCCTATGCTAGTTTGTTTTATGTTTTAATCATGCTGTTGCTACTTTTAAACTTGAACTATGGCCATCTGTCCTAGTTTCCTTCGGGCAGGACAGAGGGAAAAATAGTTTTCCAAACTATGTTGGTTTCCGGTAAAACGACAGCATTTTTGGTGGCTCAGAATGACTATATCTCTGTGTATTTTGTCCATGTTTCTCTGATAACTTAATATAGTAGGTACTATCTCTTTTAATTAAAACAAAAAATTATCTCTGATATATGTATTTATAATGTGCTTTTCTTCTGGCTATTTGTTGTGCATGGCATATTGTTTATTTATTTTATGTTGTAGCATGGATCTTGTCTTATGAATGTGATTTTCATGTCTCTTAATTAACTTAGAAGTGATTCGAATTGAGATAAGTCACTGTGAAGTGAGTCCCCTAACTAGAGTGTGCCTTTTCTATGGGTGGTTGGGTGTGTTTTAGTCAGATTAAGTGGTGTAGCCCAGCCTATGGGTGGCTAGGTACGTTACAGATCACAACAATTCCATTGTTGTTGTACATGTTGAACTATACTCCACCTTGGACCTGAAAAAATTTCTCGTCTTCACCTTCATTCTTGAAGACCAAATGAAACTAAGCAGGAACTCAATTTCTCCCTGGTTACTCCCTTTGTTAACATGTCTGCAGGATTCTCTCTAGTATGTATATTTTCCAACTTCAAATGTCCATCTTCTAAGATGGATCATATGAAATGGTACCTGAGTTGTATATGCTTAGTATTTGAATGCAAGTTTGAGTTCTTTGCAAGATGAATGGAACTCTCACTGTCATAGTTCAACTTTCTATTCTCCTGCTTCTTTATCAATTCCTCCATAAACCTCTATAACCAAATCATTTATTTACTAGACTATGTAGCAAAAACATACACTGCTTCTATTTTTTTAAGTGAAACAACATTTTGTAGTTTTGAAATCCAACTTACTTCTATTCCACCTATATTAAAAACATACCATGTGGTGCTCCTTCTTTGATCTTTATCACCCACCATATCTAAATCAACATATCCCTATAGAATAGTGTCTTAACCTCCAAAAAATAATGCATGAGTAGAAGTACCTCAAAAATACCTAAGAATCCACTTTATTTCCTCCCAATGTTCTTTACCTGGATTGTTCATATACCTTCTCACAACTCCCACTGCATGTGCAATATCTGGTCTTGTGTAAACCATCACATACATCAAGATGCCCACTGTTGATGAATAAGGGACCCTGGACATGTATTATATCTCCTCCTATGTCTTGGGATATATTTCCTTAGTTAATTTGAAATGGTTGGCCAAAGGTGTACTAATTGGTTTTGTATTTTGCATTCTAAACCTCTCCAACACCTTCTCTATGTACTCACCCTGAGACAATGTCAATTTGTGATTTTTCCTATCTCTTGTTATTCTCATACCAAGGATTTTCTTTGCAACACCCAAATCCTTCATCTCAAATGAACTAGATAATTTCTTCTCAAACACATTTATATCCTTCATATTAGACCCCACAACAAGCATGTCATCTACATACAATAGAAATATAATATAGCTTCCATTTTCTAGCCTTTTAAAATAAACACGGTGATCAGAATGGCATCTACTATAACCTTGTCCTATCATAAACTTGTCAAACATCAAATACCACTGCCTTGGAGATTTATTTAGGCCATACAAGCTCTTCTTCAACCTGCACACCAAATTTTCCTTCCCTTTGACCTCATACCCCTATGGTTGTTGCATATAAATCTCTTCGTCCAAATCCCCATGGAGAAAATCTATTTTTACATCTAACTATTCAAGATGCAAATCTTCTACTGCCACAAGACTTAAAATAGTCCTAATTGAAGCCATCTTAACAACAGAAGAAAAAAATTCATCAAAATTTATACCTTTATTTTGTGCAAACCCCTTTACAACAAGTCTATCCTTGTATCACTTTTTTTCCTCCATATTCTTTCTTCAACTTGTAAACCCATTTGTTATGCAGTGCTCTTTTTCTTGTAGGCAACTATACCAAGTCCCAACTATGGTTATTTACCAAGGCATCCATTTTCTCTTTCATGCCTTTCTCCCACTTCTTTTTAGTGTCTACTTGCATTGCATCTTCATAACATTCTAGTTCACCAGAATTAGTCAACAATAAATAATACAATGAAGGAGAGTATCGTTCAGGGGGTCTACTTAACTTGGTATATATTCTAACAACATTTGCAAGCGTTTGAGGTACTTGTTTCTCATGTTGTTGTACATTTTGATTTTTTTGTACCTTTGGAATTTATTTTTCAGTGATCTCATCAAGCATCGTGTATTTTGGTTTTTCTTCTTCCTGTTTCCTTCCCTGCAACTAATCTTTATACATGACCTTCTCATTGAATATGACATCTCTACTCCCAATGATTTTGTGTTTTTCATAATGCCATAAGCGATAACCAAAATCATTAAAACCATATCCAATAAAGGTACACTTCTTGGATTTTGCTTCAATATTTTTTCTATTTTCTTTATCAATATGGACAATGATTCACAACCGAAAGTCTTCATAAATGAATAGTTTACATTTTTACCTATCCATGCCTCCTCTGGAATTCCACCATCCAAAGAGCTTGAAGGTCCTTTGTTTATTAAGTAAACAAAAATATCTACATCATCTTCCTACAAATATAAGGGAAACCCAACATCCAATCTCATACTCCTTGCATGTTCCATGATGGTCCTATTCATCCTTTCAGACGCACCATTTTCTTGTGGTGTTCCTGGAACTGTCGTCTCTCTATGAATCCCGTAGTATGAAAAATAATCATCAAACGCCTTGTTGTAGTATTCACCTCCATTGTTTGATCTGGGACACTTCAACCTTTTTACTGTCTCACTCTCAACCAAAGATTTTCATTTCCTAAAAGTATCAAAAACATCAGATTTGTTTTGAATGCAATAAACCCAAGTTTTTCTAGTTGCATCATCAATAAAAGTAACATAATAACAAAAGCCACCAAGATATGATACCTGAGTTGGTCCCCATACATATGTATGCACAAGCTCTAACCTTTCACTCTTATTTTCTTTTTCGACTCTGAGAAATCTAACTCTCTTATGTTTTCCATAAACACAGTGCTCACAAAAATCTAAATCAATTTGTTGAATATCTGAAAAAAAAAATATTTTGTGAAGTATCTGCATCCCCTTCTCACTCATGTGTCCAATCCTATGATGCCACAATGTTGTATTCACTCCTGTAGAATCTAAATATATTTAAGAATCAATATTACCAGTACATAAATACAATTTACCTATTTTCTCTCCTTTTTTTATCACTAGTGATCCTTTGGTGACCTTCCACACCTTATCTGTAAATATAGATATACAACCTTCACTTTCCAACTAGCCTATTGAAATTATATTTTTCCTTAGATTTGGTGCATGTATTACCTCTTTCAATAACCATTGGTTTCTATTATTTTTCTTTATTTGTACCTTACCCATTCCAACAATTTTGCATGGTGTATCATCACCCAAATGGACCAGTCCAAAATCACCTTGAACATAATCTAGAAAATGTTTCTTATGGGGTGTGGCATGGAATGAAGCCCCTTAACCTACTACCCAAGACTCGAAAATATTATCTATAGAAATAATCAAATCATCTTGTAACACATCACCTGTTACATTTGCTTCTTGATTTTTCTCTTGTTGTCCATCTCTTTGTTTCTTTGGAGCTTTGCAATCTTTTTTCAGATGTCCTTTCTTCCCACAATTTCAACAATCTATCTTTCCTAGTCTGGATTTGGATCTGCCCTTCCTATAATTCCCATGGTTCCCTGAGACCTTTCCTCTATCGTTTTGTCTTCCCATGTTCTCAATGTTTAACGCATTACCTAATGTCTCACATGTGCTTTTCCATTGCATTTCCTCTCTATGGATAACACCAACCACATCATCAAATTTTAGAGTATTTGAACTAGAGACGAAATTTCTTACATCCATGACCAAGCCATTCCATCTTTATGGCAATGAGCATAGGATTATAATATCCCTGACCTCATTATCAAAGTCCACTTTTATAGAACTTATCTGATTAGTAACTGTATTAAATTCATTTAAATGATTTGCAACAGACCCACCTTAAGAAATCTTCATATTAAATAATATCTTGATTAGAAATACCTTATTGGACATTGATTTTTTTTCATCTAGTTTATCCAATGCGTCCATCAGCTCCTTCATTGTCTTTTATTTTGAAATATTAAAAGCCACCAACATTTCCAGACTCAACTGTATCGTTCCTAGTTCCTTTCTGTCAAGAACATCCCATTCTTCATCCTTCATGGTCGTCAACTTATTTACTATTCCACCCAATGGTAGGAATAGATCCTTTTGATATAAAAAATGTTCCATATGTATCTTCCATAACTGGTAGTTTTGGCCATTAAATTTCTTGACCCTAAAATTTTCATATTCTGCCATTGCTCCCACTCGAACCAGGAACCCTCTTTTCCTGCTAGTTACCTTTCGCTCAGATACCAGTTAGAAAAACAAGATCGTGGAGAAATAAATAAAACAAATATGGAAATAAAACATAAAAGATACACAATACAATATCGACATAGATATACGTGGTTCACCTAGTGTCGGCTACGTCCACCAGAGAAATTGTCAGGTCCTTCCTTTTTATTATCCAACAAAATGAAGGGATACAACCTACAACTCAACCGTTGTAACTTTCTCTTCTTTCTCTCATAGTATCCTCTCTCAGAATACAAAATTTGTTATAATCCATAGCCTCAATACGATTCCCTCATAAGAGAGGGTTTCCTTCTAGGGAAAAAAAAACCCTAAATATAACTTCTACCATCAGATCTGTGACCTTATAATAAATGATCCAAATTGACTACAAAGTTAAAATATTTTACAAGGAATTTTTTCCCAATATTTTTCTTCAGGGGTGTTTCCCCCTAATCCCCCACTAGGGGGGGTACAAAAATTGTTTATGCTCCCCCCTCCCCCCTCTTGACCCCCCTAGTCACAGTTTTTGGGGGGGAAGTCCCCCCACACCCCCTCGGTAGGGAATGGGGTCCAAGTACAAATGAAACAAACCTATGAATCAGGAAGATAATCATGCTCCACAACCAACACCAAATTGAGTGAGGCCAGTTGCATTGGAAAATGGACATTTTGTAGTATTTTGGGTACAATTTTTAGAATTTTATATCAATTATTGTGCACGGGGCACATTGTATAAGTTCGCTTTCCTGGAAAGGCCAAAAATCAGCAAGGTGTTGGGAAGTTACCATAAATTTCACTTGGCACATCCAATTTTGGTTAGACCCATGGAATTGCAAATAATACATTTCAAAGTACTATAGGTCACAATTTCATAATAAAAGAGGCTGAAATTGAAGAGATACATCAAAAGGAAGGTAGACTAGGAGGACAGACTCTAAATCATGGTTTCAAAGGTATGTTCACTTAAAACTATCATAACTTTTGATTGGAATGTCAAATTGACCTGATTCAAAATCCATTGGAAATATAAAACATAGAAGAGCATATTGGAACAAGGATTATAAATACTTGAGATAATTATCCTTAATATATTGAGGTTTCAAGGTAAGGGTTAGGGTTATACCTCAATTAAGAATCAATGGAAATACCTAAATTTACAAGAGATGAAGAAAAAGATGAAATCAATCATATGGAATGGTTGAGGTTGGTAAAATAATATGATATGACTCTTTCAAAGGAAAGAAATTATTTTTTTGATAAAGCTTGGAAGTGGTGGATGAGTATTGATCAAGATACTAGATGGCACTGCACATGGGAAAAATTTGAAGAACTCTTCTCAAATAAATGGATTAAGGATACAAAAATGGAGGAATTGTATAGAATTCAAGATGAATTAAAAGAAGAAAAGGAAGATATTAAGAAGAAGGATGGGGAGCTATCTAAGATACGATCCCTTAATAAATCACTCATTAAGGAAGTTAAGAACTTAAACCAATAAAAAAATATTAAATCAAAGTGGGAAAAAGATGAGTCAAGGGAATATTTGAAAAATAAATATGAAGAGATAGGTAGATTACAAAACCATAATAAAAAACTATTGGATGAGGTCAAGAGATTTAAAGAAGAAAAGAAGAATTTCCAAAATCAAGAATAAAGAAGGATCTTGGATGAAGAATATACCAAAAGACTTGAAGAGGAAATTTGCAAGAAGGTTGAAGAATCCCTAAATACCAATGAAGTAAAATTAGAAATGAAATACAAAATTGAAGAAGGACGTCAGAATTTGATAGATGGGATCACCTTGCAGCTTCAAAAGGAGAAAGAAGACAAGATTCAAGAAGGTCAACATAAGATACTTGAATAATTTGAACTCTATCTAGAGGATGTACATTCCAAATATGATGGTATTATCTCCAAGGATAAAGTAATCAAGGACCAAGAAAATATGATTGAGGATGCCATTGTCTATGAAAATAAGATAGATGAAATGGGTGTACAGAATGAAGGAAGTCCGTCAAATGTGAAACCATATCGACACCCTCATTACCAGGAAACATTTCAAGGAAGACAAGAAGGAGGATATCAACCTTATGAAGGAAGATTGTGGAATAATTTCAATATTCGTGGAACAAGACATCACCAAACTACTCTTCAACAATTTATTATTTGAGACCAACAACCACTACAAATTGGAGAAGCTACAACAAAAACACATGCAACCAAAGAAAAGAAAATTATGCAACAACTAGATGTTACACATTATTTTCGTCATCCCTATGACCGTTAATGATGTAAACCTATCTGTTTCCTTCAGAGGGGTCAGTGGCCTGAGTTCCTAAAGAAAGAAGGGAGAAGAACTTTTCCTGAGAAAAGAAGTTGCATTTTTCCTTGTAAAAACCCTGTAAAAAAGGAAGTCCACAGGTTGCTATATAGGCAAAGTGCGAGAATGTCTGATTCTCGCAGGTTGCACCATAGCTAGGGTGCGAGATGTTCATAGGTTTCTCTATAGGCAGGGTGCGAGAATGCCTACATGTGGGAAAAACAAGTGTTTTCTCGAATCTTCTAGAAGGAGAAACTTCTATGGTGAGGTGGCATCCGAATGGTTTGGATCTTAATCGCTTTCATGATTTAGTGGGATCATCCTAACCTCCTCACCTTATCCTCTTCAACTTATAAAAGGAGAGGAGTTCTCATGGAGAAAGTTATCTTTGGTTCGCTTGGAATTATTAGCTTGGTTGGAGTGGCTTTGATATTTGCCTTTGTCAAGATAGATTGTGAATATTATTAGATCTATGCTCTCAGAATTCTTGGAGTGAAAGTGTGTGGGGAACGAAGGATAGTTGGAAGGGACCTTACAACATCAAGGCCATGGTTGTAATTTCTCTTTCACATTTAATATGATACAATAATATGATTCTTTCCTATAAAGCTTGTTGTATTTTATTGTATGATTCCTTGATCGCATACATAGGTTTATATTGAGTTTATGCTATTACTATCACTTTGGTTGGTTGTGTTCTTTTACAGGTTCATCATTGTATGAGCGTTGGAACAAAGCTAGGATGGTGATGGCGAGAGGAAGCGACATTTCAACGGTATGTCACTCATCCCTCTTTAGTTAGTAAATTCAATATCTAAAACTTAAGGAAAGCGTCATGTTCTCGTGTGTTTTCTTCTAGATCTAGGTGGATCTAGGGAGATCTATTAGTGTCAGCACCTACCGATTAGTCCGATAACAAAATTGCATGCCTCAATGGCAGGTTTCCTCGCTTTCAACAGTGGGTTTTCATTATTGACCCCTAATCGAGAGATTTCGTCGAGTGTTCGACTTCAGCTCATTAATTCACATTCGTTGGATTGTACTAGTGTAACTTGGGAGTCATTGACATTAATGGTGATTTCCCTCGCACTTGTTAACGGTATACACTAATGACCAGTAATCAAGTGGTTTCTACCATGTTCGACTTCAACACATGTATTCACATGGTTAGATTCATACTTTTGGGGTAACGAGATTGAAGACCCTGGATCTTTCTGACAGATTCAGGTTGTGTTGGAGTATATTCAGTGTAATGTTGCATAGATCCACATTGTATGCCTGGTGGCTATGTTCAAATTTGAGTCTTTAACACATAGATCCATAGTGTATTCTTGGTGGCTATGTTCAGATTTGAGTCATATCGGCATGGATCCACAGTGTATGTTTGGTGGCCATGACCTATCTTACTTGACATGGATCTTCGCATGTCGGCATTTATGCTTTGAGTCATTTTTATTCTGAGTATGGGAATGCCTGCCTCAGTGATGACATATTATTGTACTGTATTTCCTTGTTTGTTGGCAAGTTTCCGACCGACTGTTCCTTGTTCCCTACACACACTCGACAAAGTATTTCAGCTATCACTCTGTTCTAACTTCATACTTTGGGGGGCTCTCTGTTACACATTATTTT
>ML797997.1:164154-180681 GCA_009831015.1 Picea engelmannii | reverse complement strand
CTAACCTCCTCACCTTATCCTCTTCAACTTATAAAAGGAGAGGAGTTCTCATGGAGAAAGTTAGCTTTGGTTGGCTTGGAATTATTAGCTTGGTTGGAGTGGCTTTGAGATTTTCCTTTGTCAAGATAGATTGTGAATATTATAAGATCTATTCTCTCAGAATTCTTGGAGTGAAAGTGTGTGGGGAACGAAGGACAGTTGGAAGGGACCTTACAACATCAAGGCCATGGTTGTAATCTCTCTTTCACATTCAATATGATACAATAATATGATTCTTTCCTATAAAGCTTGTTGTGTTTTATTGTATGATTCCTTGATCACATACATAGGTTTATATTGAGTTTATGCTATTACTATCACTTTGGTTGGTTGTGTTCTTTTACAAGTTCATCATTGTATGAGCGTTGGAACGGAGCTAGGATGGCGATGGCGAGAGGAAGCGACATTTAAATGGTATTTCACTCATCCCTCTTTAGTTAGTAAATTCAATATCTAAAACTTAAGGAAAGCGTCATGTTTTGGTGTGTTTTGTTCTAGATCTAGGTGGATCTAGGGAGATCTGTTAGTGTTTGCACCTACCGATTAGTCCGATAACACTAGACATTGGGGATGAAGACTGATAGGAATTGATTTTGGATGGATAGATCATCAACCATGGAATGAAGAAAGCAGGAACATAAGAAAATCATATTACTTGGTTTCCTCACATGTGAAGCCTTTAATTGCAAAGCTTTGAGGACAAATCTTTTTGAAGGAGGGTACTATTTTATGACCCAAAGGGGGCATATATATGGCTAAATGTATATGATATGACCCCAAGGGAGGGAATATATGGGCCTAAATATACATGTAACGTGTAAATATATATGTAATGGGGTCGACCTAGTAGAAAAGGGGCCTCATGTGCAAGTGTGAATAGTTATATATAAGAGATCATGTATTCATTATTAAATATGTGAATTGTGAAGTATGAAAGGTATTTGGTTATTTGGATGGGGTTCTGCTATTCTTTAAGGATTTAATGTGTAACTTATCTATATTGGATTTTTGCTCCACATTCGCGTTCTTTACATGGTGTGTACTTCTCTTCTATTATGATATTTTAATCATTTGGTTCATTACAGTTGACATGAATTTACAGCCTCTAAAATTCTATATTTTAAATATGTATTAAACATTCTGATGGATGAAATATGCATTTCTTGATCTCTTCTGTTAATTGCATCAGTCACCTGATTTTATTTTCCTTTGATATGCTTAATTTCAAAGTCATATTCATTCATAAATTCCAACCATCTACTTTTTATGAAATTTAATGTTGGTTTTCTAAACAAATGCTTCAGATGATAATGGTATGTCCTTAGCTCAAATATTCTCCCCATAAGGTAATGTCTCCACATTTTTAATGCATGTACAATGGATACTAATTACAATTCATGTGTAGCATAATTCCTCTCATTCTCTTTTAATTTTAGAGACTCATAGCATACCACATGCTCTTTTTTAGTAAGGACCCCATTGAGTGCATTAGTGCACACCACAAAATTTTCATCTGAATCTGCAATACTCAAGATTGGCACACTTGTTAAAATGTCCTTCAACTACTGAAAACTCTTTGCACACTTATTTTGAAAATAAGTGATTAGGCTTGCAATCTTTGAAATTTTTTTATGAATCTTCTATAATAACCGACAAGAGCCATAAATGATATAACCTCTGTCTCTTATGGAATGCTAGATTTGGTCACATTAATTATGAAAACCTTTGTTTTCTAAAAAATAATGGTGTTTCTGGTTTTCCTACTATTCTTAGGAATTTGAAGCAATGTGATGCTTGTATCCTTGGAAATTATAGAAAACAATCATTTCATGATTCCACTTCTAGGGCACGTAGAAAACTTAAACTGATAAATTATGATTTTTGTGGCTCCGTGTATGTTCCATCTACAATTGGAAACAAATTTATCATGTATTTTATTGATGATTACACCAAGATGTGTTAGGTATACTTGCTAAAAGATAAATCACAAGATTTTGAAACTTTTCAAAAATTTCATGTATGGATCCAAAATGAAGCTCAGTATCGTATTGGTTGTCTTCACACTATTAATAGAAGAGAATATACATCTAATGAATTTGAAAAATATCTACACCAACATGGGATCAATCATCAAACCACAGTTCCATACAATCCTTAGTAGAATGGTGTAGCTAAAAGAAGGAACAAGATTCTCCTAAATATGGTTTGTTCCATGATATTTTTCAAAATTCTAAAATTGATGTTTTGGGCTGATGTAGTTCTATGTGTAGTTTATGTGAAAAACAAGTGACCATATCATGCTCTTGAAAATAAGACTCCATATGAAATTTTATATGTCTACATCCTTTGGCGAGGCATCTCAAGGTCTTTGGTTCCACCTTCTATGCCTTAATTCCTAAGGAACAAAGAAACAAATTTGATGCAAGGAGTTGGAAGTGCATATTCTTGGGGTACTCAAATACCACCAATGGATATCATCTTTATGATGAGGTAAACAAGAAATTCATTATTTTATGAGATGTAATAATTAATGAATTCTCAAAGAATGGCAAAATTATTAAGAGGTGGCTTGATCATTCGGATAAATTCACTCATGTAAAGACATATCATAAATCTGATGATGAGATTCCACATCTTGAAGGCAGGATCCCTATCTTGTATCAATCTATAAAATACCTTTTATTTTTGAAGAACCATTTTCTCCTCATGAAGAAGTTCCAACTACTTCATCAGAACCTAAAGTTCATTTGGATGACATGATTGAGAGGATTGAAAATATGAGTCTCGATGAGAAATTATCACCATATCAATCAACTAATCAACCTGGACCATCTCATGAAGGTCCACCAAAATGGCTCATAAAGAAACTTGAAAGTGTTCATCTTAATAATTTTAGAAAGACATGAACCAAACGTTCCTCAAGACAAGATGGAGGTGATGGAGATAATTCAAATTCGAGTGATGTGGATGATATGGATGCTTCATATGATTATGATTTGAATTTATATACTGACTTTGAACCAACCTCCTTTGAATAAACCACTTCTCATGATGAATGGAAATAATCCATGTAGAATGAGTATGATGCTCTCATCAAGAATGGGACGTGGAAGTTGGTGGATCCTCCATTCAAAATAAAATCAATTGGATTCAAGTGGGTCTTCAAGAAAATTCAAAATAATATGGATCACTTTACAAGAACAAAGAAAGGCTTGTGGAAAATGGATTTGCATAGAAATAAAGTATTGAGTGTGAGGATCCTTTTCCGCCACAAAAAAATGGGCTACCATTCATACTCTATTTTCATTGGAAACACAAAATGGATGGAAATTTCATCAAATGAATGTTAAGGCTACTTTCTTAAATTAATACTTGAAAGAGAATGTGTTCATGTCTCAAATAGAAGGTTTTGTTGTGAAGGGACAAGAACAAAAAGTATGAAAGCTCATCAAATCCTTATATGGCTTGAAACAAGCACCGTGACCCTAGTATGGAAAGCTAACCAGGCATCTTATGAAATTTAATTTCAAGCACTTCAATCTTGATGATGAAACTCTATTTTTCAGTTGGAGAAACTATTGTATATCTTGTAGTGTATGTAGATGATCTATTGATAATAGGAAACAATGAAAGCTATATTGCATCCATAAAGAAAGAGTTGAACACGGTCTTTGAGATGATAGATTTGGGACATCTTCACTACTATTTAGGAATTGAAGTGATTCAAAATCCAAAGTATATATTCATCTCCCAGAAGAAGTAAAATGGAGTATTGTTGAATAAGTTTGGCATGGTTGAGTGTAACCTTGTCTCTACTCCAATGAAACAGAATTTGAATCTCACATAAAAAAAGGGAATCAATTTGAGGATGCAACCAAGTACAAACAACTTGTGGGAAGCCTTATCTACCTTACCACCACCAGACTAGATATTTCATTTGTTGTTGAGATTATTTCCTAGTTCATGCAAAATCCTTGTGAAGGACATTGGTTTACTACAAACGTAGTTCTAAAATACTTGAACGGAACTCAACATTTTGGAATCAAGTACTCTAAGGTGAATGACTTCAACATGATTGGATATTTTTATTAAGACTTTGTTTGGGATAAATAAAATGGAGTGTCAACTTCATGCTATCTCATGAGCCTTGGATCAATAGTTGTATCCTAGAGATCATTCAAATAGTCAATTCCCACAAATTCAAAAACAGAGGAAGAATATGTGGCATCTACAGAAGCAACAAAGGTGATTGTGTGGATCAAGAAAATGCTTGAATAGTTTTAGGAGAAATGGGTGAATTCTACTACTCTTCTACTTGACAAAAATTATACAATCAAGTTGGCCAAGAATCCCAAATTCCATGATCGAACTAAGCATATCAAGAAAACATATCACCTTATTCAATATCATGTAGAGGAAAGACTTTTCACTTGAGACATTGTTCCAAAAATGAAAAATTGGTTGACATCTTCACCAAATTTCTTGGAAGAGAAAATTGCAAAATTCTCAAAATGATGCTTGGACTTACAAACACCCCTTCAAATTAAGGAGGGTAATTTTGAATACATAATCCTCATATTATGGTAAATTGTAAACAATAGAAATGTGAAGAGTTGTAGGTGATAGGAAGAGTCACACAAAATGTGAAGACCAATTGTCATTGAATGTATATTTATTGAGGTTCCATGTTAATGAATATCATCAATTGTGGAGTTATATTTTATTCCCATACCTGCCCTGTCAAGAGACTTACAAGTACTTATAGTTGATATTTTAGGACTTGGGAATGCCTACTTTGCCTTGGACTTCCATTTTTTAATCTATTGGCATGCATTTGCTTGAATTGTGGAAATAAGGACACTTTTGTTTCAAGAACAATAGAATGTAGTAGTGGATTCATGGAAAAAGTCAAAATGAATTATAAATAATTGAAATAATTTAGATAAACTTTCTATAACATGATTTGGATCCTCAAGTTGACCTCAACAATAATTTAAGCAATGATTGTGCGCATTTTCTTTCACTGTGAAAAACAGTGTCACGAGATGGTTTTGAACGAAAACTACATGCATTTAGATATGAAACAAGGAAATGTAAGACATGATCTATGTGACCAACATAGAAAATTATAGAAAAAAAAACTATTTTCCTTATATCATGCATGTGAAATATTTTTACATGCATTTTTCCTAGGGTTTACAAACTTTGTAGATTTTGTAAAAAGAGGGTAGAATTTGAGTACTTTTGCATAATAACAACTTTTAGGACTCAACTTGAAAATATGAAAATGTAGGAAGGTGGGGAATGAATCAATTTGGCCAAGAAATAAACCTTGGGTGTGCATTTTAGTGAAGCAAGGCAATTTTCGTCAATTTCGGTTAAAAAAAAAAGTTGACTTGGTAGATCATGTCATCAAAATGAGGCAAATTTGGGAATTATGATATATATTTTTTTGTTAACAACACATAAATATATACACATTAGGTATCACTTTTTCAAAAGGATGTATGTAATAAACATGGAGTGCATTTTTCTAATCCCACTCACGCAATTTTGTAGCCTACTTTATCAATAGACTAGAATATTTTTGAACTTAATGCAAATTCTACATCCTTGGTAAATTTTAGTAAACATTGGAAATAAAAAGGGCTCTAATATAGCTCCTACTTCATGTATTATTTTTCACCTTAGCATGCACTAAGATGTTATGGATAAAATATCTCATGTGGATAGGTGAGCACTCCCTCATATTTTCCTGTGATCTGAGACATGTTGTATGATAGAAAACAATAAAGTTTTCCTCTAGATCTACTAGATTTGATCCTAAACTTGCAATAACAAGGAAAGAGAATGGTTCAAATCTGGTACTCAATGGTTGTCCATACATATTCATGGCTAATAAAGCTTCAAAACTATTGTTCCTTCTCTTGCTGTAACGTCCTCGAACATCAGCCCACTTGCTAGGAAACGCTACTTTGCGGAAAAAATCTCATACTTAAACATATAACATGCATTATTTATAAAGAATAAGCATTAAATCAAATTAAGACATTTGACATGGATTTACTGTTGTCATACAGACTTAAACAGAATTAACAGCAATTCAAACTAGCAATGGAATATATGATAATATTACAAGTATCACTGAACATGCATTTTAATTAAGTATAGAATTAAAACACGTAATGATACTTATATTTGAAACTGTAATACACCACCAACTACGTGCAAACCTTCCACGAACCTCTCATCCTTAGACTATGTTGCTCATCACTCTCAGCAGTAGGTCACCCTCGAGTTGGGACTAAGCTCCATCGGGCAAGGGAATCCTAGGATAGGCAAGGTCAACGGAAGACACACAGTTTATGAGGAAGGATTCTCTCCTAGGAGCCACTTATGCCCACTTCTCACATACTCTCATTCCCCACATTTCTGTCCCACCCCAGGAGTATACACCTTCACTATCACCAAGACAATCCTTTGGTTGTTAAACCTCCCTTGCCTTGGGCTTCAGCAACAAAGCGAACCAGAATTCTCCGAGCTCTGTGGCAGCTACAGGACTCCTTCCAGCAGTTCTCAGTTCCTCCATGCACTCTCTCACCTGGAGAGAGATTCTCATAGGCCTGACAACCTGCTTCTTCAACCACAACCACCTCTCTCACCTAGAGAGAGTGTTGCACACAAGCCTAGTGCCCTACTTCTTTATATTTGTACCAGCACAAGGAGGACAACAAGGCTCATCAAGGAACGAATGACGGTAGCCAATCACACTCATCCAAGGGACTACATGGCCACAACATCCCACAGTTATAATACACGTGGCATAGACAATTGCTCAGGTTTCACAGAAGACGTGGGTCGACTTCAGAGGTGCATGGCTATGCAGAGGTCCAGTGTAGAGACAAAATAGTTCTCGGGAAGGATTCCAGGGAACTCGAGAAGAGTGTGGAAGGTTCATAGAATGACTCAGATGATGGATTTTTGGTCTCAGGTGCATGCGTGAACATTGAAAAGGATGAATATAGAGGCCACAGAATTCACAAGAATACACCAGTCGACTTTTGGTTCTGGTTTTCAGGATTGCGTGACAGGAAAATTAAGTAGGGGTCGTTCATGGACTCCCATAGTTCAAATAGTCGACGACAAAATGGAGGATGAACCCCCATCCCAGCTCAATTATTGGGTTAAATTTCATGTTCTTGGGCCGACACATGTCGCCCATGAAGCTGCATGCACTCCATCAAGTATGTGTTCCCTTTTACACACGTTGGGGCTACATGCATTACCTCTTCCAGGACTTAGGATAAAAACATACCTTTCACACCACTTTGGAATAATAATAAATTATTATTCCTAAGTACTTAATCCCTCAAGCGTATCCCCTCTTCCTACCTCTCATCCCCCTCTCCCTTACCCATACTATGGAAGCTTAGTGCCCCATCACTCTTTCTTTGTGTCCAGTCGACACACAGCTATGTTTATTTATTATATTTCTAAATGATCTGCATAATTACATATACAAAAATCAAGCTACTGGCCTTAACACTTAGGCTCTCTAGCCTAATAAACACATAAGCCCACCAGCTTATCAATACTAGGCTCACCAGCCTACAAAACATGATTACAATTCATAAACATGATTACAACACATAATATAACTGGGGCACTACCAGGGGATATTACAATCCCCTCCCCTTATTTTTTCGCTCTCCTCAATGCAACTCTTTACACATAATCACCAAGATTTTCAAAATCTTCCAAAATATGCGGGTATTCTGCCCACATAGCATCCTCATGCTCCCATGTCGCGTCCTTAGGACCATACCAGGTCCACTGGACCTTTACAAGCCCTATGGATCGATTCCAGAGCCATTTTCTTTTCCGTTCCAATATGCATACAAGATGGACTTGCAAGACACCTTCTTGCTCCACCTAAATCACATTCCAGTCATAACATGATTAGCATCAGGTATATATTTATTAAGCAATGAAACATGAAATACATTATGTACAGTCATGGATGCAGGTAATGCAAGCATATATGTGACTGGCCCAATCCTTTCTAGGATTTCAAATGGCCCACAAAATCTAGCTACCAACTTGGTGCAGTTTCCCAGCTTCAAGGAAATTCTATTGGATTTTACTTTCAGGAAAACATGGTCACCCACTTTGAATTCCCTATGGATTATGTTCTTATCAGCATAAATCTTTTGCCTTTCTTGGGCAACTTTCAATTCTACTTAATTTTTAGCATCTATTCTTCCATTTCCTTGAGAAACTCTGGCCAACTACTGCCCTATCAACTAGATTATCCCAACTCACTGGAGTATTGCACTTTCTACCATAAAGTGATTCAAATGGGCTCATATTCAACGATGCTTGATACCCATTATTGTAGGTGAATTCTACCAAGTGTAGGTAGTCTTCCTATTTAGATGGTTTGTCTATCACATACATCCTTAGTATGTATTCTATCACTCGATTCACTCACTCTGTCTGCCCATCAGACTCAGGATGATAAGTTGTACTGAAGTTCAGATTCATTCTGAACCCCTTGAATAACCCTTTACAAAAATTTGAGGTAAATTTGAGGTATTTGTCAGACACAATAGTCTTGGGAATTCTGTGCAATCATGCCACTTCCTTCATAAAAATATCAACAACATTTGTTGCCTTGTGAGTATTCTTTAACATAATGAAATGGGAAGCTTTCGTAAGCTTGTCCACTACCACCATGATTGAATCATGCTACTTGCCGATTCTAGGCTATCATGTGATGAAATCCATTGTCACCACTTCCCACTTACACTCAGTAATGGGTAAAGGTTGCAGCAACCTTGCTGGGTGTCTGTTATCAGCTTTAACCTTATGGCACTCCATACATCTAGCGATGTATTTTGCAATCTCTTTCTTCATACCTGGACAAAAGTAATGGCTCTTGATTGATTCCACGGTTTTCTGATATCCAGGGTGCCCTGCATAAGGCACATAGCATTTCATGCAAAATCATACGTTTCAAGTCCTGGTCATTAGGTATATAATTTTGCTCTTGTACAAAAGTGTTCCATATGTTTCCAATTTATAATTTTCCACTTTCTATGGAATCTCACCTTGATGTAGCTTTTCTACCAAATCCATGTACTGCAAATCTTCATTTGCAGCTTCCAAAATTCTGCCCTTTATATCAGTTCGGTACATGCTAATGGTTGTAGCATGTAATTTGTGTACTCTTTTGATGAGTGCATTAACCACTTTATTCTACTTCCCTTTGATATGATTGATATCAAAATTGTACTCACACAGAAACTCTAGCCACCTACTCTACCTAGCATTCAAGGTTGGTTGATCAAACTGATACTTCAGACCATTGTGGTATGTTCTCAATTTGAACCTCCTTCCCATGAGGTAATGTATCCATTTCTTTAGAGCATGCACTATGGCTGCCAACTCCAAATCATGAGTTGCATAATTCCTTTTGTACTCTTTCAACTTTCTAGATTCATAATAGATTGCGAATCCATTCTGACTGAGGACTCCTCCCAGTCCTTCTTTGCATGGATTTGTGCACACCATGAAATCTTCATTTGGATCTGTGATTCTCAGGATTGGAGCACTGGTTAATAGTTGCTTCAATTGTTGGAATATTCTCTCACAATCCTTTATCCACTGAAACTTATTCTCCTTCCTTTGCAAGGAAGTGATAGGGTGAGCTATCCTCGAGAACCCTGTGATAAGCCTTTTGTAATAACCAACTAGACAAGGATCTGAATTTTGTCGTGTTCTTTGGCGCTGACCATTCTTTGATGGCCTCAATCTTCTTAAGATCTACAGCTATCCCTTCCTTCGAAATAATATGCCCCAAGTAATGGATATGCTCCTGATAAAATGAGCACTTTCTCAACTTGGCATATAGTTGGTGCTCTTTTAGCACATGCAACACCATCCTAAGTTGTTTTTCATGCTCTTCCTCCGACTTGGAATACACAAGAATGTCATCCAGGAAGACTATGACGAACTTGTCTAGATAGTCCCTGAATACGCCATTCATCAAGCACATAAAAATGATATGTGCATTTGACAGCCCAAACGGAACCACTGTGAACTCGTAATGACCATACCTTGTTCTAAAGGAGGTCTTGCTAATGTCTTCATCCTTTATCCTTACCTGGTGAAATCCTGACCTGAGGTCTATCTTTGAAAATATCTTCGCATCCTTCAACTGATCGAAGAGGTCATCAATCCTCGACAAAGGATACTTGTTCTTTAGAGTCACTTTGTTCAATTGTCTGAAATCGATACACAATATCAGTGTTCTGTCCTTCTTCTTCATGAATAGGACTGGGGCTCCCCAAGGTGACACACTTGGGAATATGTACCCCTTCTTCAAAAGTTCTTCAATTTTCAATTGCAACTCTTTCAGCTCTGGCATACTCATTCTGTAAGGATCTTTCAACATTGGAGCTGCTCCAGGCATCAAGTTTACATAGAAATCAATATCTCTCTTCAGAGGCAGTTTGGGTACCTCCTGAAATACATCTTCAAAGTCCTTTAGTACCGCATGATATCCAATCTTTGAGATCTCATCGTTAGATGCTTCCTCCACATGGGCTACAAATAATTGACAACCTTTTATGTAGAACTTCTTCAGCTGCATTGCTGATATTTCTTTGATAGCAATAGCTCTGGGAATTCCTTGGACTGTTCTCCAATTCTCTTCCTCATCCAAGAAATTGAATGCCTTATTACAATAGTCCAAGATGGCATGGTGTTGGTCCAACCAGTCCATCCGAATTAGACAATCATAATAACTTAAAGTCAAGACATTCAATTCAACCTTTGTGTTCAGTCCATTCTTGTCCACAGGACATGACTTAACCAACTCAATGACCTTCCTTTTGGTTCTTGTATCCAGCTACACTAACCAAGAATTTTCATGTTTTCTTCTCGACAAATGCAAAATTTCCACCACTCTAGGATCTATATAACTATGGATAGCCCCTGAATCAATTAAAATAGTAAATGGTTGGATGTTAATCATACCTTCCACATCAATCATGTGTGGCTGATATTCAACTTTCTTGTTGTCCAGGGATGCGTAGATCCTTGGAATTCTACTTCCCATGTCCTCCACTTTTTCAGCCTACTGTACATTGTGGACATCTCTCACTTTATCATTTTTGTGGGGGAATCTCTGTACCTATGGTTTTCTTTACAACCCCAACATTCCATAGGTGGCGGTCTTGGAATTTGCCCATCTACTTCAACCTTCCTGGGCTCTCTAAAAGATGGTTGTCCTTGAGGACTGTTTCTCAAAAAGGGTGGCTTAGTTCCCTTCTTCCTCTGATCCATCTTGAATTTCTTCTTGTCTTCCCAAGCCTTCTGGAAAGTAGGCTTCTTTCTTTGCTTCTCATATAATCATTTTTCTCTTCTTATCGTTTCTTCCATAGTTTTTGGGTCATCATACTAGATCTTGTCCCCAGTGGAAGGTGGTAGTCCACTCAGATACCTTTGAATCTTGACAGTCTCATCTTTGATGAACATAACATACTTCAGTAATTCCAAAAACCTTCATTCATATTCATCAATGGTCATGTTGCCCATCTTGACTTCAAAGAACTCTTTCATCTTTCTGTCATAGTATCTTTTAGTCAAGTATTTCTTCTTGAAATATCTCTTGAATTCTTTCCAAGTGATATCTTTCTCTCTAATGTGTTTCACCTGCACAAGTTGATCCCACCACATGGATGCCTTTCCCTTCAGTTGATACATTGCAATTCTTCCTTTTGCATGAGAGGAATAATTCTGCAGTTGGAAATATTTCCTCATGCCAAGCAACCATGTCTTGGAATCTTCCTCCTTCTTATGTTATCCATCAAACGTCGGAGGCTTAATCTTTTTCATTTCTCCCTTTAGTTCATCCACTCCAAATCTCTTGTTCTTTCTAGTCGGAGATGGGCTTGAACTACTATGTTCCCTCCTCTTGGAGCGACCTTGGGAGTGATGATGGTGTTTACCAACACTCCTTAATATTCTTCCCTTAGAAGTCAGGTGACTCCTAGTTTTTCTCAAGTATCTCTCCTGGTCCAACTTCTTTTCTATTCTCTCCAGACTCTTCATCAACTTTAAGTTGAATTCACCTTGTCTACCCTAATCTTTCCTAAGATTCCTTCTATCTGTTCGGTGAGTTTGGGCATCTTTATGCAATTTTTCAATGATCTTCATCATATGCCCTTCCTTATCTATCTCTTCTCCATGACCATTGGAGTTCAACCCTTCAACTCCCAAATGAACATCCATCCCTTTAGCTTCGTTCTCTGAACTGGAATCATTTTGTGTCTCTTCCATTTCTTTTGCACTCCGTGGAAATTCTACTCGGTTATGGCACTCACTAAACTTCTGCAAACACAATGTGTAGACAACTGGAATTCGTCAGGCCATTGTTCCTTAAAAAATCCCACAACATTCATAAGCAAATATGATTTAAAAAAATGTTCAGATTTCATGAATTTTTCGAGCTCTTCTTGGCTCTGTAACAATCCTTCGAGCTCTAGCCCCTTCTCTCTTAATCCCCAACCCACATGACAGTGGGTCATGACCACTCGCTTAGCAAAAAGGGCGCTTTGCGACTTTCCGTTTCGGGAGGTTTCAAAGCACTTCACAACAACTTCTAAAATGTTGGGCTAATGAATTCGTGACATAGGGTGGATCAACCATCCACATCTACCCAGCATCCAATAGTTGACACTTGTTGTGGAACCTCAGACGTCTGAGTTCCGGTACTTTAGGACTTCAGAAGATTTCACATCTGCACACCTCAAACACTTCCACATCACCTTAGGTGACGTCATTATCTTACATCACTTAACATTTTCCCAATTGTGAGGGCATGCAATGGTGGTTTTGGAGTAACCTACCCTTCATTCCACAATTATCTTGACACTGACATGTAATCCCTCAGTGAAACCACGGTTTGGATTGCGGGACCGCCTTGGATAATTATCTTTCGTGTAACATGGGTCCCCACAATGTCTCATGTCTGTTGATCTTGATGTACCATGACCAACGTCGTTGTGGGTCCTCTTACCCATAACTACATTACGTAAACTCAGGCCCCACTAACACTGCTCACACAGGATGCCACATGGTGGAATACTAGCGACGTCATCCGACCCCACCACGTCTACTCTTTCGCTTCGAAACTTCGGACTTCGGGAGTTTGTGCAATGACACATCCCACTTCTCCCGACAGCCGAACTCCCAAAATTACAATCCTCTTCTACTTGATCCAATGGTCAAGCTCTTTTATTCGTATCTACGGTGTATATCTCCCTCAGGACTTCAAGGTTTCAGGTTTCAGGCGTTTATGCCTCCACGCACCCTGATTCTCTCGATTCCCAAACTCCAAAGGGATTCTAGTATAACCCTCTTGTGCCTTCTCCGGATCTAACAGTCGTACTGAATTTTCCTTCCGTTCGAATAGATCCTACGGCTCCAACACCCCAAGTGTTGAGCACTCTCTCTCTCTCTGGTCAAATACCACTACGACTATGTCACACACCAACTACAGCATAATAAAATTTTTGCTTTTCCTCAAGGGATAGAATCCCCGAAGTCCTACAGGGGCCTAGCGCAGGCTAGTTCTTTCCTTGTCCACCTCCATGTGATCATGGGTCACAATCACAGGCCAAACAAATATGGCATCCTTTCACTCTTCATGGCCCAGTGCTACCAGAGCGTCGATTCTTTCGACTCTGCAAACCCTGACACAACGAAGCGCTGAATCCTGAAAGGGCTAGCGAGTACAAGTTTCCTCAAGGGACAGAATCCCCGAAGTCCTATGGGGGGCTAGTGCAGGCTTGTTCTTTCCTTGTCCACCTCCATGTGATCGTGGGTCACGACCACAGGCCAAACAAATATGGCATCCTTTCGCTCTTTGCGGCTCGGCGCTACCAGAACGTCGAGTCTTTCGACTCTGCAAACCCTGACACAGTGAAGCGCCGAACCCCGAAAGGGCTAGTGAGTACAAGTTTCTTGTTTGGGTCTTGTCCTCGTGACCACGTTCCGTGACCATGCACTTAAATCGGCAAAGACCTTATCGGCCTTTCGCGATTTGGGAAATCACAATGCATGAATTCTTCCTTTCCCTTTCAAATCCTCGAAAACCACGAAGTCTCCCAAGTTTCCCTCCAAAGGGAGATCAACGGCTGTAAGCCTCCCTTGATCCGGTGGTTTGGATCCTTTTGGGATTTCGATGCATGAGGGTTCTAGATGCAACGATCCCAAAAACTCATGTCATGCAAATATTTGAATTCCAGTATGGGAATCCGTGTAGGAGATCAACGGTCCTTGATAGTGTGGATCCAATGGTCCACGGGATTTCAAAACTTTCCCTAAACTCTGACCGCTCACCACGCGTCTCCCTTGATGGACGGTCCAGATTCCTTTAGGACTTCTCTTTGACACTTTTCACTACTCACAACCTCACGGGTTGAAGCATCAAGCTCTTGTGTTGTTCTTCTCCGAAATTCCGAGACGCGAAAGTCAGAGAAGGTTTGATTCCTTCTAGGCTTCTCGCAACTTGCAACTTGCGAGCTCGTGACTTCTACAGTCGAAACTGATTCCCCTCAACCTCCGAGACCCCGATATGCGATATGGAGAGGAGGTCCTAACTCAATGGTTTCTCCTACTTCTTGCTATTTGGGACTTCGGGACTCCAAGGGTTTGGTCTTCCACCTCCAAACTCACGAATCCCCGATATGCGAAATGGTCAGACGTCACGGCTATCCTTCCTCTTGGATCAACGGCCCAGATCTCATCGCGATCTCACGACTCAGGACTCCGCGACTCCAAGGGTTTGGTCTTCCACCTCCAAGCTAACGAATCCCCGATATGCGAAATGGTCAGATCTCTGCCACTTGTCCTCCAACATGGACGGTCCCGATGTCTTCGGGTCTTTTGGGATGTAGTTGAGTTCACTCTCCCACCTAAGTAAAGGTTAATATTGATGGCTTAGAGGGCTTCGATGGGTCCTTGGGATCTATGGTCCAGGATCCTCTCACGACTTCACCGCTTGCAAGGTCGAAAGACTTCTCTCTATGACTCCCGATGTCCAAATCCCCGATATGGGCAATCTCGCGACATGAGTCCGCTCTCAGACGAACGGCTCAGATTTCCTCGGGACTTCGCTACTCGCGAAGTCAAGGTGCTCGCCTCTGTGAGTCCTAGTGCCCGAACCTTCGAAATGGATGATTCTGTGACACGCGTCCTCCCGCAGACGGACTGTTCAAATTCTTTCTCCCCTTTGGGACTTTGCCTTTCACAACCTCGTGAATCTTGAGGCAAGGGTTTTAAACCTTCAACTCACAAATCCACGAAATGAGATTTCGCGAGTGATCCAATGGTCCGATTTCTCCCAAATTTAAAACTTGAAAAATGGGCTTACCGTAACTCCCCTACTCCTCTGCAAGATCTAACGGCTCTTGGGACTTCACGAATTCTCCACGGAGAATTCCAACCATCCAATGCCTCCTCGATGACTCTTGCGAAGCGAACATGGTATTCCTTCGCTGCTATTTCAGGATTTCAAGAGGATCATTCTTCCTCGTACATGGTTACTAAGACTTACGCCTTCAAATCCTTTTTCCAGGTTCTTGATGAGCATTCTAAGAAGGGTTCCCCTATGGGGAGATCTATCCAGGGTATTACCTGAGATGGATAAGGGTATAGATTTCCCGAGAACATACTTGAAGTCTAACTAAATTCAATATGCGTATAAATAGCAATTTATAAAACATAACCCATATGTGGTGTTTTCGTTATAAGCGTGCAACCACCATTTCTAAATCAAGACATTACACAGGTAGTCTTATACGCAAACCATTCATAAAACTGCACAGACTATGATCATACATGTCAGCATATAAATTTTCAAGATGCAAGATATAAAAACACTTATCAAAAATAACACCAGATGTGATTGCAACTACTGAGAGGGGTGCTTGTTTCCACCCAACCATAGGCTCAGCGACTCCCAATGGATTTACCACTTTCCACCCCCGAGCTGAGACCACGATGCTGCGAGACTGCATCCGGTTTACCAGTGACTGAGAATGAAGGTTACTCTCCTTCTTCTCCGCTATCACTCACTCTATGTTTTTCCAGAGTTCCCTTTCTTCCTTCCCTCGCGTCTACCCCTTTCGCTTCTCCATCACGCATTTTTTCCTCTTGTGAGGTTGTGTGTGGCATGAATTCCCTCGCGGTGGTCAGGCCCGAGGCTCCTACGGATGGGCAGTTCACTTCCCCCATCCCTCATTAATTCTTGAGGAGCCATATACCTACCAACCTGCGAGTAATTTATTTCGGGCCAGCGAGCCACTCTTGGTTCTCCGGGCCAATGAAGTCCAAATATAGTATTGGTTTCGGTGGAAGTTAAATCCACCTTTCCAGGTGCCTTCCACCACCTTTCTTCAACCATCGTGGTCTCTTTTT
>ML797997.1:146016-164104 GCA_009831015.1 Picea engelmannii | reverse complement strand
TATATATATATATATATATATATATATATATATATATATATATATATTCATAATATTATTCACATTCATCGACCTTTTTCACAAGGTCCATTCACATCACCAATTCACATTTTTTAGTTTGCCACAGTTCTTGGCCGGTATAGTTATTTTTACAAACTGGGGGAAACAGGGTGTCACAATTCCCCCCTCCTTAAAGGAACATCGTCCTCGATGTTCTTATCTATCAACATGACATGCATGTACAGAAGTAAACAAAATCGGATATGCCTGTCTCATGGCATCCTCCATTTCCCAAGTAGCCTCATCTGGGCCAAAATGTCTCCACTGTACCTTGACCTGTGCAATGGTTCAGTTCCAAAGCGGGGTTTATTTTTTGTCCAGTATGCACTGAGGTTCTGGTATAAATTCTCCCTCCGGTTCCACCTGGATCACAGACCAGTCAATTATATGATTAGCATCATGTACATATTTCTTCAATAATGAAACATGGAAAAAATTATGTGCTTTTATTGTGGGAGGAAGTGCTAGCCTATAGGCTACAGGTCCCACTCTATCTAGAACCTCAAAGCGTCCACAATACCGAGGTGCCAACTTGGCACAAGCTCCCATTTTCAGGGAACTCTTCCTGGGCCTAACACTGAGATATACATGGTCTCCCATATTGAACTCTCTTGGAGTTCTCTTTTGGTCGGCATAACTTTTCTGTCGGTTCTGAGTGACTTTCAGGTTTTTTTTTATCTGAGTCACCTGTTGTTCCATTTCTTTCAACACGTCGGGTCCAAAAGAAATCTTGTTTACGGGATTACTCTAGTTGGCTGGAGTGTTACACGGTCTACCATAGAGGACTTCGAAGGGACTCATCTTTAAGGATGCTTGGTAGCTATTGTTGTAGGCGAATTATACCAGTGGCAGGTAGTCTTCCCACTTCTTGGGTTGATGCATTACATGCATCCTTAACATAATTGATTCACTCTTTCTATATTTATGTTGGTTTGAGGGTGATAGGTGGTGCTAAACAACAACTTGGTCTCTAAACCAGCCATAAGTGATTTCCAAAAGTTGGAAGTAAATTTCATGTCTCTGTCAGACACGATCTCTTTCAGCGTACCATGCAGTCTAAATATCTCTTTCATGAATACCTGGGCGATATCGATTGCCTTGCAGGTCGACTTGACAAGGATGAAGTGAGCAGACTTGCTCAATTTATCCACCACCATCATAATGGCATCATTCTGTTTGGTTGAGGTTGGTAATCCAGTGATGAAATCCATGGAGATGGTTTCCCATTTCCATTATGGGATTGGTAAAGGTTGCAATAATCCTACTAGGTGTTGATGTTCTGCTTTAACCTGTTGGCACTCTATGCATTTGGCTAAGTACTCGGTTGTGTCTTTCTTCAATCTAGGCCAATAAAATTGTTTCATGGTGGCAATGATCATCTTCTGGTATCCTGGATAACCAGTATAGGGTCTTTTATGTAGTTCATCAATAATGAACCTCTTCAAGTCGTCACACGCTGGAATATAAAATCTGTTTCTATAAGAGAGCAGACCTCCTTCGGTCATCTGATAGATTTCATATTTTACTCCGGTGGGTTCTTGTTGTAGGTACATGATCACGGTCTGGATGAATGGATCTGTTTATTGTGCATTTCTGATCCTTTCCTTGACATCTGTCTTCCAGGTGCTCACCGCTTCCAGGTGAATTGTTTTCATACTTCTCCTGAGGGCATCAGCCACCCTATTTTCCTTTCCTTTAATGTGTTTGATTTCAAAATCAAACTCGCTAAGGAGGTCCATCCACCTAGCTTGTCTAGCATTGAGCTTTGGTTGATTAAACAGGTATCGCAATCCACAGTGATATGTCATAAGTACAAACTTTTTTCCCAGGAGGTAATGCCTCCACATTTTCAAGGCATGTACTATGGAAGCCAGCTCTAGATCATGGGTCACATAGTTGACTTCATGCTCGTTCAATTTTCAAGATTCATAGAAGATCACACTTCCTTTTTTCATAAGGACTCCTCCGAGCCCTTCCTTACATGCATCTGTGCACACGAGGAAGTCAGCTTCTGGATCGGTGATCTTCAGCACAGGCGCATGAGTTAGTATATGTTTCAGGGTTTGAAATCTTTCTTCACATTTCTATGTCCATAGGAATTTTGTCCCCTTCTTCTGGAGGGCAGTGATTGGACAACCAATCTTGGAGAATCCTTTTATAAATCTCCTATAGTATCCTGCTAATCCCATAAAGGATCTGATGTTTGAAACATCCTTTGGGGTAGGCCACTCCATGATAGACCTGATTTTGTCGGGGTCTACCGCTACTCCTTCTTTGGAGAGAACATGGCCTAATGCATTTGCTTCTGGAAGAATTCACATTTTCATAATTTGGCATAGAGTTGATGTTCTCTTAGTACTTGCAGCACAAGTCTAAGATTCTCTTCATGTTCTTTTCTGTTCTTGGATTAAATTAATATATCGTCAATAAAAACAAGCACAAATTTGTCTAGGAACTTACTGAGTACATTGTTCATCAAGCACATAAAAATGGCAGGGGCATTGGTCAACCCAAATGGCACTACCACAAACTCATAGTGGCCAGACCTCATTCGGAAGGCAGTTTTATGGATGTCTTCACCCTTGATTCAGACTTGATGGTATCTCGACCTCAAATCAATCTTTGAGAAAATAGACACACCCCCTAATTGATCGAACAGGTCATCGATCCTAGGAAAGGGGTACTTGTTCTTTATGGTTACCTTATTGAGTTGCCTATAATATATACACAATCTAAGGGTATTGTCCTTCTTTTTCACGAACAGGACTGGTGCTCCCCATGAAGACACGTTGGGTCGAATATAGCCCTTATCCATCATTTCTTTTAATTGCAACTTGAGTTCAACTAACTCGGGTGTGCTCATCCGGTAGGGTGTCCTAGACATCGGCACCGCTCCTGGTGCAAGTTCTATTGAGAAGTCTATGTCTCTTCTCGGCGGTAAACCCGGTACCTCTTCTGGAAACACATCTTTGTATTCTCTCGGGATAGGGTGATCGTCAAGGCTTGATTTGTCACCTTTGATTGTTTTCAACACCTGTATTGCATATAGGGTACATCCCTTTCGGCAATAATTTCTCATTTGCAGAGCTGATATTTGTCTCACTGAGACAGGTTTTTGGATCCCTTGAAGGGTTATCTTTTTCCCTTCTTTACTTACACATTCTAAGGTTTTATGGTAATAGTCCAATTTGGCTTTATGGGAAGCTAGAAAATCCATACCAATCAACAGATCATATGATCCCAGGGGTAATATGTTAAGGGTTGCTTGGGTGGGGAATTCACCCAACATTAATTGTCAGGCTAGTATGAATTCTGCTATCCTCCTTTTGGTGCTAGTGGCTAATTGTACCAACCATGGCTTGGTATGTTTTTGTGGCTGTAGTTTACACTTATCAATAGCTTTAGGGGCTATATAACTCAAATTTGAACCAGGGTCAATTAAAACAGACACTAGATGGTTGGAAATCATACCTTCTATTTCCACTACCGAAGCTTGGTGGTCGGCTTAGTTATTATCCAAGGCTACATAAATTTGTGGCACACTCCTGGCCACATCATTGACGGTAGTAGCTTCTTGGATGTTATAAATTCTCCAGCTATTTTGTTGTCGGTGTGGGAAGTCTCTCAAGAGATGTTCTTCCCCACAACCCCAACATTTGAAAGGTTATCTCTTTGGGTTATCAATCTTCATTGATATGGGTCCAGAAATTTTATTTCCACTCAAGGAGGGAAAATTCTACTGGTGCATACTCCAGGCTAGAAATTTCATTCTTGGGTTCTTCTTGTAGTTCTTAAATCCTGGGGATTTAATTCCCCTTTTCTGAAATCTTGAACTCTTCTTCTGTTTCCATCCTTCGCGAGGTTCTACTCGATGCCCAAACTGTTCATGACAATAGGTTTCCTTTTGAATAGTGTCTTCTAGAGTCTTTGGCTCATCAAATTCAATTTTGTTCCGATAGTTCTTAGGTAGTCCACTAATGAAGTGTTGCACCTTTGCCTTTTCCGCTTTTATATAGGGTACATACCTCAACAAATTGAGGAATTTGTTGACATATTCTTATATAGTGAGTTGTCCCAGTTTGAGTTCATAAAACTCTTTAGTATTTTTGTCGAAATATCTTTCCGACAGATACTTCTTCGGAAGTATTTCTCAAGCCGTTCCCAAGACAGGTCCTCTTCGCGAACCCCTTTCACATTCTTAAGGTCTTCCCACCAAATGGAAGCCTTTTTGTTCAACTTGAAGGTGGCCACTCGGGCCTTCATATTCTCTGAAAAGTCATGGACTCTTAAATACTTCTTTAGTCCAAGCAACCAGGCCTCTACTTCCTCTCCCTTCTTTGTTTCACCATCAAAGGAGGGTGGTTTGGCCTTTCTGAATTCTTCGAATTTTTGACCTTTGGAAGGCTTTTGCTTCTTCTATTTCTTTCAGGAATAGGAACTGGTTCTACTGCTAGAAGAGCCTTATGAATCGCAAGCTTCCTTCTCAGAGGAATCACTCGGCACTGCTCCTTTACCTCTGGGGTGGACCTTCTTCGAGGTGCTCCTCTCAGTGTGGCCACTGATATGACCATGTTTCTGAGTTTTAGGTTCATGTTGCATTTGTCTTTGTAGATCGGATAAACTCTGTAGTAAAACTGCGTTAATTTCTTCTTTTTTTTCTTGTTCTTTCATCATCCTTTCATTGTCAGCCTTGCAGCTTTGTAATTCAACCATGAGATTCCTCACAGTCTCGGCTAGATCTGGAGGGGTCCCTTTTTCCCTCCTTTCGTCAGACTCTTCGTCTCTATTGTGGGAGCCCTCTCCCACTTCATGGTGAGTCACCATACTATGCGTTGATAATTTCCTGTGGTTGATCTTCCGCTTGTGTGCAAAAGGAAAAACGTTGGTTGTTAGTCAATATTTATATTTATTTATAACCAGTACATAATTCAAATTTTCACATGTACACACACACAATAGGGGTTTTTTTCATTCTTAACTTCGTCTTTTGAATAGGAAGGTTAAGACAGGGGGTTACTCTTTTTAAGAGTGTTCCGAACGGAGCTTCTTCGCAACTCGTTCATGAGCCCAAGCAAGCCGAGTGTTGTAACCATGCTCTGATACCAATTTGTCACACACCCACTACGGCATAATAAAATTTTCCCTTTTCCTCAAGGGACAGAATCCCCGAAGTCCTATGGGGGCCTAGCACATGCTAGTTCTTTCCTTGTCCACATCCATGTGATCGTGGGTCACGACCACAGGCCGAAAAAATATGGTGTCCTTTCTCTCTTCGCGGCTCAGCGCTACCAGAGTGTTGAGTCTTTCGACTCTGCAAACCCCGACACAGCGAAGCGCCAAACCCCAAAAGGGCTAGCGAGTACAAGTTTCCTCAAGGGACAAAATCCTCGAAGTCCTACGGGGGCCTAGCGTAGGCTAGTTCTTTCCTTTTCCACCTCCATGTGATCATGGGTCACAACCACAAGCCAAACAAATATGGCGTCCTTTCACTCTTCGCGGCTCAGCGCTACCAGAGCGTCGAGTCTTTTGACTCTGCAAACCCCGACACAACAAAGCGCCGAACCCTGAAAGGGCTAGCGAGTACAAGTTTCCTATTTGGGTCTTGTCCTCATGACCACGTTCCATGACCATGCGCTTAAACCGACAAAGACCTTATCGGCCTTTCGTGATTTGGGAAATCGTGATGCATTACTTCTTCCTTTCCCTTTCAAATCCTCGAAAACCACAAAGTCTCCCAAGTTTCCCTCCAAAGGGAGATCAACGGCTGTAAGCCTCCCCTGATCTGGTGGTTTGGATCCTTTCAAGATTTCGGTTCCCGAGGTTTCCAGATGCAATGATCCCAAAAACTCATGTCATGCAAATCTCCGAATTCCGATATGGGGATCCATGTAGGAGATCAATGGTCCTTGATAGTGTGGATCCAATGGTCCATGAGATTTCAAAACTTTCCCTGAACTCTGACCACTCACCACACGTCTCCCTTGATGGACAGTCCAGATTCCTTCGGGACTTCTCTTTGAAACTTTTTTCTACTCGCAACCTTGCGGGTTGGAGCGTCGAGCTCTCGTGCTCTTCTTCTCCGAAATCCTGAGACGCGAAAGTCAGAGAAGGTTTTACTCCTTCCGGGCTTCTTGCAACTCGCAACTCGCGAGCTCGTGACTTCTACAGTAGAAATTGATTCCCCTCAACCTCCGAGACCCCGATATGTGATATGGCGAGGAGGTCCTAACTCAATGGTTTCTCCTACTTCTCGTTATTCGAGACTTTGTGACTCCAAGGGTTTGGTCTTCCACCTCCAAACTCATGAATCCCCGATACGCGAAATGGTCAGATCTCACGGCTGTTTTTCCTCTTTGATCAACGGCCCAGATCTCATCGCAATCTCACGACTCGGGACTTCACAACTCCAAATATTTGGTATTCCACCTCCAAACTCACGAATCCCTAATACACAAAATGGTCATATCTCTGCCACCTATCCTCCAACATGGGCGGTCCCAATGTCTTCGGGACTTTTGGGACGTAGTCGAGTTCACTCTCCCGCCTAAGTAAAGGTTAATATCGACGGCTTAGAGGGATCCGATGGGTCCCTGGGATCTATGGTCCAAGATCCTCTCGCGACTTCACTGCTCGCGAGGTCAAAAGACTTCCCTCTATGACTCTCGATGTCTGAATCCCCAATATGGGTGATCTCGTGACACGTGTCCGCTCTCAAACGAACAGCTCAGATTTCCTCGGGACTTCACTACTCATGAAGTCAAGGTGCTCGCCTCTGTGAGTCCCGATGCCCAAACCTCCGAAATGGATGATTCTGCGACACGCATCCTCCCGCAGATGGACGACTCAGATTCTTTCTCCCCTTCGGGACTTCACCTTTCACGGCCTCGCGAATCTTGAGGCAAGGGTTTTAACCCTTCAAATTGCAAATCCATGAAATGATATTTCACGAGTGATCCAACAGTCTGATTTCTCCCTAATTTAAAACTTGAAAAATGGGCTTACAGTAACCCCCCTACTCCTCTGCAAGATCTGACGGATTTCGGGACTTTGCGAATTCTCCATGGAGAATTCCGACCATCCAATGCCTCCTCGAAAACTCTTGCGAAGCGAACACGGTATTCCTTCACTGCTATTTCGGGATCTCAAGAGGATCATTCTTCCTCGTATAGGGTTACTAAGACTTACGCCTTCAAATCCTTTTTCCAGATTCTTGGTGAGCATTCTAAGAAGGGTGCCCCTATGGGGAGATCTATCCAGGGTATTACCTGAGACGGATAAGGGTATAGATTTCCTGAGAACATACTTGAAGTCTGAATAAATTCAATATGCTTATAAATAGCAATTTATAAAACATAACCCATACGTGGTATTTTTGTTATAAGCATGCAACCACCATTTCTAAATCAAGAAATTACACAGGGAGTCTTATACACAAACCATTCATAAAACTGCATAGACTATGAGCATACATGTCAGCATATAAATTTTCAAGATGCAAGATATAAAAACACTTATCAGAAATAACACCAGATGTGATTGCAACTACTGAGAGGGGTGCTCGTTTCCACCCAACCATAGGCTCAGCGACTCCCAACGGATTTACCACTAGCCACCCCCGAGCTGAGACCACGATGCTGCGAGACTACGTCTCGATTTTCCAGTGACTGAGAATGAAGGTTACTCTCCTTCTTCTCCACTATCACCCACTCTGTGCTTTTCCAGAGTTCCCTTTCTTCCTTCCCTCCTTTCTTCCCCTTTCACTTCTCCCTCACGCATTTTTTCCTCTTGCGAGGTTGCGTGTGGCACGATTTCCCTCATGGTGGTCAGGCCCGAGGCTCCCACGGATGGGCGGTTCACTTCCCCCATCCCTCATTAATTCCTGAGGAGCCATCTACCTACCAACCTACTAGTAATTTATTTCGGGCCAGCGAGCCGCTCTTGGTTCTCCGAGCCAGTGAAGTCCAAATATGGTATTGGTTTTGGTGGAAGTTAACGCCACCTTTCCATGTTCGTTCCACCACCTTTCTTCAGCCATCGTGGTCTCTTTTTCAACATATCCCCTCTCAGCAGTCCTACAATATATATATATATATATATATTCATAATATTATTCACATTCATCGACCTTTTCACAAGGTCCATTCACATCACACATTCACATTTTTTAGTTTTCCATAGTTCTTGGCCAATATAGTTATTTTTACAAACTAGGGGAAACAGGGTGTTACAGGCTACAGTTTTATTCTACTGTTACTCCTCCTGAGCTTCTTAACACAACCAATGTAACCCCTTAGCACTCAGGAAAAATCTAAGGTTTAAAATTGCTTCCTCCGAACACCATTTCCACTCAAAACCTTGGGTCCAAAGACCACTTATCCAGCCCATCCAGGCTCAACGTTGAAAACATGGCTCTAATACCATATTATAACGTCCCCAACCATCAACCCACTTGCCGGGAAACGTTACTTCGCGGAAAAATTCTCATACCTAAATATATAACATGCATTATTTATAAATAATAAGCATTAAATCAAATTAATACATTTGACATGGTTTTACTGTTGTCATACACACTTAAACAGAATTAAAAACAATTCAAACTAGCAACGGAATACATGATAATATGACAAGTATCACAGAACATGCATTTTAATTAAGTACAGAATTTAAACACATAATGATACTTATCTTTGATACTATAATACACCACCAACTGCGTGCAGACCTTCCACGAACCTCCCAGCCTTAGATCACGCTACTCATCACTCTCAGCATTAGGTCACCCTCGAGCTGGGACTAAGCTCCACTGGGAAAGGGAATCCTAGGCTAGGCAAGGTCAATGGAAGACACACAGTTTATGAGGAAGGATTCTCTCCCAGGAGCCACTTATGCCCACTACTCACAGACTCATTCCCCACATGTCTGTCCCACCCCAAGAGTATACACCTTCACTGTTGTTAGCTCCCAAAATGAACCCGTCCCTATGGTCGCATTTTGTGGTGGATAGCATGGCTATTGGTAGTTTTCTCAAATTTAGTTTTGAGTTTTTCTAGCTGCAAGACTTAGGTTTTGATTTTTGTCTTAGAAATAAGATGACCTATAAAGGTCTTCTCTTTAAAATTTTCATAAAATGATTTCAACAGCTAACGCGTGTTTAAAAGATGATGGTTAGCTGGTGAAAGTGGTCACTTTCAACAACTAAGGAGCATTTCTCAAAGGTTGTTAACTGGTGAAAGAGAAAATTTTCAAACATCCAAAGAAGCGTTCTCACGGGTTGTGCGCTGGTGAAAGTGATGACTTTCAACAGCTAAGGAGCATTTCTCACGGGATTGTGCGCTGGTGAAAGTGGCAGTTTTCAATAGCCAAGGAGTGTTTTTCATGGGAAATTAGCTGGTGAAAGTGGGAATCACGTGCGTTTTATTCATGTTTTGAAAATCAAATGATGATACGGTCAACCCACGTCATGCAAATCAAGAACGATGCGCCGGTAAAGTTGGGTAATGATGGAAACTCTGGTTTTCATGTTGAAATAGGATTACAAAGTAGATCTTGTTCAGTGACGCATGCTTCACACTCATGGCGTCAGAAATGACAAATCTGAATCCATTATCACAAGGATGGGAGCTGTACTACTTGGTTGACAACATCAAATCGATTCATCACTTCCCCAATACGCATCGTTCATGAATGTTTGTTAAATTTCTAATGTTGAAAGACAGAGCCGAGTGCTTTCACCAGTGCAAGACCTCAACCCAGATAGCAGTTTTTTGTGTTGTATGTGCAGAATTGTTTGGGATTTTAGGTTGCAGATGGAGAGGAGACGCAGTGGGTCTTTACTAAGAAAAGAATTGGACAGTCTGTCCTTCCTGTTAGCGATCAAAAATGCACTGGCATTTTTGAAAGAATGGTGCTTAAACTTGCAGGGAACTTTTCAATCCCTTCCCAAGATCCAAATGAAGTTTTGAAAACACCATTGGAAATCTTAGGATTTCTAGATGTCGATCGGGTATTCAGGCATGAAAAACGGATTTTCTATGACTGAGAAATTTGATTTTGAAAAATTTGCTCTTTTCACCAGCTAATTCACCGAAAATTTTGCTAGTTAGCTGGTGAAAGCACCGCCTTTCACCAGCTTAGGAGCGGATTTGTTGATAAATAAGCTGGTGAAATCCTGTCACGGCCAGAATGTTACGGTTTTCACCCAGATCGTAAATTTTTGCATGAGAATGAATTGGAACCTCTTCTAAGGCTTTATTAATGAATTATCAAATCTATCTAATCAGCCACTTTTGGAAAATGAAGAGAAGAAAAGGTATGCAAATGTCATTTACCATCTTTAAAAGAGGCAGAATTTCAGGGTTTGGGAGCCACATCACATAATTTGAATTTCATTATCAGATTATCAAACCAGAGAGCCTTGGGAGGCTGAGCTACACATCATCAGATTTCAACCCAGGATTCGAGGTAGCAATTAAAGGAAAATTTTCCTGATTATATGGCAGAGTATCTCTGTTTTGAGATATCCCTTTTTAAAGACAGCTGGCAGCATCTTTGTAACTCAAGATTTCAAAGRHAGTTCGAGATMTTTATCATCYAGATTTTTCCAGATTTYAAAATAGCMTTGACTCCATCTTTCCAGCATTCGAGATTTTCAAGATAGTGTTGTCAAGATTTCTTTTATATATAGTTTTGTTTGTACAAGTGTCGATGATTGTAACTGTTTTCTAATTTTAGAAAGCAGAAGGTTGACTCGAGCCTTTAGAGGATAAAGAGTATCTTTTCCTATATAAACATATGTAAAAGGAGTTTCTGGGGGGAGTTTTTTGGAATACAGAAATGATATATTGTAAACAGGCCCATAGATGCTAATACTAAATCACAGATTTCTCTCTCTTTTGATGTCAGTTTTTCCACCTTTTTTCTGTACTGTTATTGAGTTGTCTAGCCTTGAATGACTGTTATCTCATTGTTTGGCTCATAATTTGGTAAACAGTTTCTTTATTGTTTATTAGACCCTACATGGTGTATTGGTTTATAATCAATTTGTTCTTCACCCACTTAAATTTATCTACTGATTATCAATCTTTGAGAGCACTGGTTCATTTGATTACCATCTTGACTGTATGAATACCATATTTGAATTGAGTTATCCCATTGATCCATTTACACAAAATACAAAAACATTTTTACTTGAAGTTACCAAGCACCTTTGGTCTACAACCACAAAGGGTTTCTTGGAGTGTTAACAAATTGGCATCGTTGTCGAGGAGAGGAGATTGACGCTTAGCTTCCTTGGGACACGACATAGATCCATCTTTGATGATAGACAAAGACTATACATTCACTTGGTTCTATCTGGCGACTCCACGTTCAAAGACTCCACTGGGTAGGATCCTGTTGATAAAAGATGAAGAGGCTGAAGTCAAGATCCAGGTATCAGTTCATTATTTTTCTTCATGAACTGTTGTTTTTCTTCATCATCTCTTTCATGCTTTTCCCTGCGCGTGTAAAGAGAATTATTTTCTGCTTTGTATATTTGGAAAATCATCATCCTTCTTGTATATATCCATCTTTAGAAGAGGAAATCCTGCAACCCTGCATTGTAGATGTAGATTCGGTAACTTTACCTAAGCCCATTCACAAAGATCATCATTGTATTTCTTTTCCTTTAGAATCTGATCAGCCATGTGACCTTGAAAAGATAGAAATTGTTTCAGACCCTGTCCAAATCTCAGCCCCTCTGGCTATAATTTATGAACCTGATCAAAAACTTACCATCTCTCATGATCAGCCCACAGCTTTTCAAGATAATATATGGATGAAGATGTTCAAACCTTTACAGCTACCCCATCTTCTTCATCCTTATTCTGATGACTGTTATGAATATCTCCCTTTGTTTTCTGGAGAGAATCAAGCTTCAGCCGAGAGACACATGGAATCCTTTTTGGATTTTGTTGATCGTTTTTCAATTTCACATGAAGATGTGATCATGAGAATGTTTTTGAAATCTTTGATCAAAGATGTTGCTACATGGTTTAAGGGTCTAAGAGTTGATTCAATTGGCTCTTGTATTGAGTTCTCTAATGCTTTCCTGAAATATTGGGGCGAATACAAATCTCTAGATTCTTACCTCGCTGATTTCTATGCTTTGAAATGAGAGCAGGATGAAGCCTTGCCTGTTTTCAATAGAAGGTTTTACCGTGTTTATCATGACATGCCTTCGAAGGTCCGACCTACAGAAACATTTTCCATGATATATTATATTATGGGTCTTCATTCAGATCTTGTCATTCTTCTACTAGAACGGAACTCTCCATCCTTAACCCGGTTATTTGAAGATGCTCAAGAAGTAGAGGAGAACATTTGTGCTTCTCGAAGGATCCGAGGTCGAGATTTCTTTGAAAATCTACAAGCACATGAGCAAGAAGAATGTCATTATACCTCAGATTTTGAGCAGAAGAATAATGAGGTTGGAACAGTTTTAGAACAGCAACGAGTATGTGAGCTCTTTTTAGATTCGAATCTAAATTTTCCAATAGTTTTAGAGTACCCTAGAAACAGGTATGAATCTAAAGTTTATGATCAATTTGCAAATCAGAATGAATCTATGATAACCAATGATTGCATTGAAAACTACATGTTCCTAGCTTATCATAATCCTTGTCATTTAAACATTGCTCTATCATCATCCGTTGAGGATTGTTCTGAAGAAAACAGTAAGTATGAAACAGATAAGAAACAGCAACCTGAATGTGAGTACATTTCAGATTCAGAATTAGATTCTTCAATATGTGAAGAGTTTTCCAGAGATAACTATGCTTGTGAAGTTTATGATCAATTTGTAAATCAAGAAGGGCCTCTGATGACTGATGATTGCGTAAGAAATTATATATTCTTAGCTGATCCTAATTCATGGGATGGAAATCTTGTTTTGTTGTCCTTTTGTGAGCATTATTCTGATAAGGAAATTGTAAATTTTGATGATCATGATTTGATCTCAAGAGGACAAGAAGATGATCAGTCTTCTTGTAGAGAAACAATCATGGTTGAGCAAGAGGTTACCATGGACATGCATCTTTTTCCCAAGGAGAAGCATGTTTCTTATTTTCTTTTCAAGGATCCAGTAGCAGTTTTCATGGATCTATACTTTTCAAAGAACCTGAAAATTTCAGATTTTCTTAGCTTGCCAGTGTTTCTGGGTAAGTATGATTTCTTGAAAAGCTCCTTGTCACTATGGTTGCATGTTCAACATCATTTGTTGATTAGTAATAAAGACAAGATTTCTTTAGTGTTCAAATTGCTTGGATGGCTACTATGGAAATCAGCATTCACTTAACAAATGGTAGAGCTGGTTAGTGTAGGAGTAGGCAGAGGAATAAGCTTGCCATACGAGCAGGTTACAGGAAAGCTACAGTTAGACTACAGGTTTGCTGAAGAATAGTTGCACAGACCAGATGACTCCATGCCCAATGTTAAAGGCTATTGAAACTACTAGGTTCTTGGTCACCTCACAGGGAGATGCCCATCCCAGTTGGAGCCAAATGTTAGCTCCAAAAATGAACCTGTCCCTATGGTCGCATTTTGTGGTGGATAGCATGGCTATTGGTAGTTTTCTCAAATTTAGTTTTGATTTTTTCTAGCTGCAAGACTTAGGTTTTGATTTTTGTCTTAGAAATAAGATGACCTATAAAGGTCTTCTCTTTAAAATTTTCATAAAATGCTTTCAACAGCTAACGCGTGTTTAAAAGATGATGGTTAGCTGGTGAAAGTGGTCACTTTAAAAATCTAAGGAGCATTTCTCAAAGGTTGTTAACTGGTGAAAGCGAAAATTTTCAAACATCCAAAGAAGCGTTCTCACGGGTTGTGCGCTGGTGAAAGTGATGACTTTCAACAGCTGAGGAGCATTTCTCACGGGATTGTGCGCTGGTGAAAGTGGCAGTTTTCAATAGCCAATGAGTGTTTTTCATGGGCTATTAGCTGGTGAAAGCGGGAATCACGTGCGTTTTATCCACGTTTTGAAAATCAAATGATGATACGGTCAACCCACGTCATGCAAATCAAGAAGGATGCACCGGTAAAGTTGGGTAATGATGGAAACTCTGGTTTGCATGTCGAAATAGGATTACAAAGCGGATCTTGTTCAGTGATGCATGCTTCACACTCATGGCATCAGAAATGACAAATCTGAATCCATTATCGCAAGGACGGGAGCTGTACTACCTGGCTGACAACATCAAATCGGTTCGTCACTTCCCAATACGCATCGTTCACGAATGTTTATTAAATTTCTAATGTTGAAAGACAGAGCCAAGTGATTTCACCAACGCAAGACCTCGGCCCAGATAGCAGTTTGTTGTGTTGTATGTGCAGAATCGTTTGGGATTTTGGGTTGTAGATAGAAAGGAGACGCAGTGGGTCTTTACTAAGAAAAGAATTGGACAGTCAGTCCTTCCTGTTAGCGATAAAAAATGCACTGGCATTTTTGAAAGAATGGCGCTTAAAATTGCAGGGAACTTTTCAATCCCTTCTCGAGATCCAAATGAATTTTTGAAAACACCATTGGAAATATTAGGATTTCTAGATGTCGATCGACTATTCAGGCATGAAAAATGGATTTTCTATGACTAAGAAATATGATTTTGAAAAATCTGCTCTTTTCACTAGCTAATTCGCCGAAAATTTTGCTAGTTAGCTGGTGAAAGCGCCGCCTTTCACTAGCTTAGGAGCGGATTTGTCAGTAAATAAGCTGGTGAAATCCTGTCACGGCCAGAATGTTACATTTTTCGCCCAGATCGTAAATTTTTGCATGAGAATGAATTGGAACCTCTTCTAAGGCTTTATTAATGAATTACCAAATCTATCTAATCAGCCACTTTTGGAAAATGAAGAGAAGAAAAGGTATACAAATGTCATTTACCATCTTTAAAAGAGGCAGAATTTCAGGGTTTGGGAGCCACATCACATAATTCGAATTTCATTATCAGATTATCAAACCAGAGAGCCTTGGGAGGCTGAGTTACACATCATCAGATTTCAACCCAGGATTCAAGGTAGCAATTAAAGGAAAATTTCCTGATTATATGGCAGAGTATCTCTATTTTGAGATATCCCTTTTTAAAGACAGTTGGAAACATCTTTGTAACTCAAGATTTCAAAGGCATTTCGAGATCTTTATCATCCAAATTTTTCCAGATTTTAAAATAGCCTTGACTCCATTGATCAGGGGATCAAATTTTGCTCAAAAATTCAAAGTGCTCGAAATCGATTCAAACCGGATGAGAGCGTAGGCCTCGTCGTTTCTAACTCAATGCAACTCGTTTCATCTCAAACGGACGTCGGGAGCGAGAGATATAGCGATCTATTTGTCAAGTCAAACAGGCAAAAATTTTGGTGCTAACTGTACAGTCCGTACAATCCGTACAGGTTGACGTGGCAGGGTCGTACAGACCGTACGATGATGTGGCAGGAGTGACATGGAAAGTTTTTATTGGTTGTCAGTTGTCGAATCAGATGGTGACACGTGGCATTTCATTGGCTTATGGTAAGGTGCCATGTGGCACCCCTTTATTGGCTCATTATTGCTATGTAAAACTAATGGAGTCCGTGGGGTTAAACCCCCGAACCTCCCCACCGCACAATGCCTTTGCAAAGTCCGACCAACCAACATATCACACCGTGTCACTTGATATATATATGAGTTTTAAAATATTTATGTTTGAACTATTGTACATTGGCACGAGGGTCGGGCCGAGGCCTAGCCCCGACCCGTGGTTTCATTGTATTACATATAACCGTGGTATAATATATATGGAGCGGGGTTGGTTATATAATATATAACCAATGTTTATATATGTATACGGGAGTTGCATTGCAACGGGCCCAGCCCGCGGTCACATATCTATTGCATATGACCCTTATGCTATACGGAAGTTTGCGCGCAGGAATTTTGAACGGTTGGCACGATTTTGACCCTTGGCCCCTTTTTGCCAAACGAGTGGTTGTATGACCCATATGCCCAGGTGCCTAGGCAGTTAGGGGCTGGCGCGCCCTTAACCGCCCTACAGTTTGCACCATTGGCACGGTTGTGCCCGGTGTTGGGTTTCTACGCCATATATTGCGTGTGAGCCAGGTTCAAATAACAAGGCTGCATTTTGTAGATGCAGAGACAGCAAGCTTGAAGAGGGAGACTTCCAGGAGGCCTAACTTCTTCGTTTTTCGACCGATTGAGGTGCCGAAAGAGCCCAGACAGGGGTTTTTGGACGCTCTGAAGCCATTAGAGCAATCGGTTTGTCAGTTTGAGCATTGTAAGACATGTTTTTGAGAAATTTGAGAAATTAATAATAATGATCCATTGGAAGCTGGACCAGGAGATGTAGCCCAAGAGAGGGGTGAACTCCTTTATCAAATTGTTATGTTTATGTGCTTATGTTCATTGATTATGTTGATGTCTATGAGTATTTTACATAAGTAATCCTTTAATCTATGTGTTACAAACTGATCCTTTTGCCTTAAACACATAACATTCACTTGCAATAATTTTCAAGTTTTTCAAGTCTTCTTCATTTTTAGATCAAGTTGGTATCAGAGCACTGGTTTTGAAGACTTGATTGTTTGCAAGTTTTGTTTCTGATTCTCACAAGGTTGAAACTCACAAGAGGAGAAGGTCAACTTATGGAGCCAAGTTCTCATTCGACAAGGAGGAAGCATATTCATTCGCCGCAAGTTTCAGAGAGACATTCACCAAGCATGGCTCATGCAGAAATTCATGAACGTGTTCCTGCCGAAGATGAAGATCTCAGAGAGGTTGTCATGGAACTGAGAGAGATGATGAAGATCTTGATGGAAAGGAACATATTGTCGCAGGGTGAAGGCTCTAACCCTTCAATGCATAAGGGTGGCAATGGTGACAAACCTCCAGACGGAAATAGAGGGAATGGTGCTTCTCCACCACCCTCTCCTCCATCATCATCATCTTCTTCTTCTTCTTCTACCAGTTCGAAACATCTTCCGAATTCTCCAAAAGGGCATGGTAAAACTCCTTCGCAAATTCCTTCATTAAAGCTTGACATAAAATTTGAATTACCAATATACAATGGAGAAGTTAATGCTGAAAAGTTAGATAATTGGATACATCAAATTGAAGTATATTGTAGAATACAAAAGATTCAAGATGATGAAACCAAAATTCAGCTTGCTTCTTTAATATTAGATGGTTCAGCACTTATTTGGTGGGAATCTAAGACTCGGGAGGAAATGAAAAAGCATGGAAAAATTTTGCTTTCTTGGAATGATTTCATTATAGCAATTAAAAAAAATATATATCCATTGGCATATAAACAAAAGGCAACTATGGAATGGCAGAATTTTAGACAAGCTAAAGGACAGAATGTACAAAGTCTTACTCAGGAATTTAGGAGAAGAGCTTTGGTTTTGGGATTTGATTTGTCTTCTCAGGAAACATTGCTCAAATATATTGGTGCTTTGCATAGTTATTTGAGGCATACTATACTCATGTTTAATCCTTCGAATCTAGATGAAGTTTGTGTACAGGCTACTCATTTGGAAGCAAGGGGAAGGAACGATACTCATGAGGGTAACAAGAAGACATTCAGCCATGGAGAAAAGGGAAAGAAGAGGTTCAAAGGCAATGGAAAGAAGAATGTTGTTGTGAAGAAAGAGGGAGAAAAGTTCACATGTAAACATTGTTCAAAGGATGGCCATGATGAAAACTATTGTTGGAAGCTCCATCCTGAAAGAAGACTCAAAAAGTTTGGCAACAACAACAAAGGGAATTCAAAGACTGTTGCGACTGTTCAACAAGACTTAGGTTCGGATTCGGGTGATGAAACGAAGATCACAGCCATGGGTTACCAAGGTAATGGTTTTGTTGCAAGTACTAGCTCTTCAAGTAATGCTAATGTCAATGTAACTCAACAAGAGAAAACAAGAATTGAACTTTTTCATATAAGGGTTGTTTCAAAACATACTAAGATAGATACGTTATTTGATTCTGGATCACAAGCAAACC
>ML797997.1:129089-142911 GCA_009831015.1 Picea engelmannii | reverse complement strand
TTGGAAGGGTGAGGGAACTTTACCCTCATCTTCACATAGACTGAGAATAGTCTTTTGGAGGTCCAAAAGCTTCCCAATGGGGAGGTGTGATCAGGGGATCAAATTTTGCTCAAAAATTCAAAGTGCTCGGAATCGTTTCAAACTAGACGAGAGCATAGGCCTCGTCGTTTCGAACCCAATGCAACTCGTTTCATCTCAAAAGGACATTGGGAGAGAGAGATATAGATATCTGTTCGTCAAGTCAAACAGGCAAAAATTTTGGTGCTGACTGTACAATCCGTACAGTCCGTATGGGCTAACATGGCAGGGTTGTACAGACCGTACGATGATGTGGCAGGAATGATGTGGCAAGTTTTTATTGTTTGGCAGTTGTCGAATCAGATGGTGACACGTGGCATTTCATTGGCTTATGGTAAGGTGCCACGTGGCCCAATCATGGGCTACCACATGGCACCCCTTTATTGGCTCATTATTTCTATGTAAAACTAATGGAGTCTGTGGGGTTCGACCCCCGGACCTCCCCACCACACAATTCCTTTGCAAAGTCTGACCAACCAACATATCACACCGTGTCACTTGATATATATATGAGTTTTAAAATATTTATGTTTGAACTATTGTACATTGGCGCGGGGGTCGGGCCGGGGCCTAGCCCCGACCCGTGGTTTCATTGTATTACATATAACCGTGGTATAATATATATGGCGCGGGGATGGTTATATAATATATAACCAATGTTTATATATGTATACGGGAGTTGCATTGCAACGAGCCTAGCCCGTGGTCACATATCTATTGCATATGACCCTTATGCTATACGGAAGTTTGCGCACGGGAATTTTGAACGGTTGGCACGGTTTTGACCGTTGGCCCCTTTTTTCCAAATGAGTGGTCGTATGACCCATATGCCCAGGTGCCTAGGCGGTTAGGGGATGGCGCGCCCTTAACCGTCCTATGGTTTGCACCGTTGGTGTAGTTGCACCCGGTGTTGGGTTTCTACGCCATATATTGTGTGTGAGCTAGGTTCAAATAACAAGGGTGCATTTTGTAGATGCAGAGACAGCAAGCTTGAAGAGGGAGACTTCCAGGAGGCCTAACTTCTTCATTTTCCAACCGATTGAGGTGCCGAAAGAGCCCAGACGGGGGTTTTTGGACGCTCTGAAGCCATTGGAGCAGTCGGTTTGTCAGTTTGAGCATTGTAAGACATGTTGTTTAGCACTTTGAGCAATTAATAATAATGATCCATTGGAAGCTGGACCAGGAGATGTAGCCCAAGAGAGGGGTGAACTCCTTTATCAAATTGTTGTGTTTATGTGCTTATGTTCATTGATTATGTTGTTGTCTATGATTATTTTACATAAGTAATCCTTTAATCTATGTGTTGCAAACTGATCCTTTTTCCTTAAACACATAACATTCACTTGCAATAATTTTCAAATTTTTCAAGTCTTCTTCATTTTTAGATCATCCATCTTTCCAGCATTCGAGATTTTCAAGATAGTGTTGTCAAGACTTCTTTTATATATAGTTTTGTTTGTACAAGTGTCGATGATTGTAACTTTTTTCTAATTTTAGAAAGCAGAAGGTTGACTCGAGCCTTTAGAGGATAAAGAGTATCTTTTCCTATATAAACATATGTAAAAGGAGTTTCTAGGGGGAGTTTTTTGGAATACAGAAATGATATATTGTAAACAGGCCCATAGATGCTAATACTAAATCACAAATTTCTCTCTTTTGATGTCAATTTTTCCACCTTCTTTCTGTACTGTTATTGAGTTGTCTAGCCTTGAATGACTGTTATCTCATTGTTTGGCTCATAATTTGGTAAACAGTTTCTTTATTGTTTATTAGACCCTACATGGTGTACTGGTTTATAATCAATTTGTTCTTCACCCACTTAAAGTTATCTACTGATTATCAATCTTTGAGAGCACCGGTTCATTTGATTACCATCTTGACTGTGTGAATACCATATTTGAATTGAGTTATCCCATTGATCCATTTACACAAAATACAAAAACATTTTTACTTGAAGTTACCAAGCACCTTTGGTCTACAACCACAAATGGTTTCTTGGAGTGTTAACAACTGTCACCAAGATAGTCCTTCGGCTGCTAAACATGCCTTACCTTGGGCTTCAGCAACAGACTGGACTAGAATTCTCTGATCTCTGTGGCAGCTGCAGGACTCCTTCTAGGAGTTCTCACTTCCTTCGCGCACTCTCTCACCTAGAGAGAGTCACTCACAGGCCTGACAACCTGCTTCTTCAACCACAACCACCTCTCTCACCTGGAGAGAGTGTTGCACACAGGCCTGGAAGCCTGCTTCTTCAGCTTCGTTCTAGCAAAAGGAGGACAACAAGGCTCATCAAGGAATGAATGACGGTAGCCAATCACACTCAGCCAAGGGACTGTGTGGCCACAACATCCCACAGTTATAACACACACGGCATAGACAATTGCTCATCTTTCACAGAAGACGCGGGTTAGCTTCAGAGGTGTGTGGCTATGCAGAGGTCTAGTGTAGAAGCAAAACGATTCTTGGGAAGGATTCCAGGGAACTCAGGAGGAGTATGGAAGGTTCACAGAATGACTCAAATGGCATATTTTGGGTCTCAAGTGCGTGCGTAAACATTGCAAAGGACGAATACAAAGGCCACAGAATTCACATGAATACACCAGTTGACTTCCGGTTCTAGTTTTCAAGATTGTGTGATAGGAAAATTAAGCAGAGGCCATTCACGAACTCCCACAGTTCAGACAGCCTATGGTAGAATGGAGGACGAACCCCCATCCTGACTCAATTCTTGGGATAAATTGCATGTGCTTGGGCCGACACATGTCGCCCATGAAGTTGCATGCACTCCCTCAAGTATGTGTTCCCTTTTGCACACGTTGGGCCTACGTGTGTTGCCTCTCCCAGGACTTAGGATAAAAACATACCTTTCACACCATTTTGGAATAATAATAAATTATTATTCCTAAGAACTTATGCCCTCAATCTTAGCCCCTATTCCTACCTCTTAGCCCCCTCTCCCTTACCCATACTATGGAATCTTAGTCCCCCATCACTCTTTCTTCGTGGTCGGTCGGTACACAATGATGTTTATTTATTTTATTAATGATCTACATAATTACATATACAAAAATCAGGCTCTTGGCCTTAACACTTAGGCTCTCCGGCCTAATAAACACATAATCCCACCATCTTATCAATACTCGTCTCACTAGCCTACAAAACATGATTACAATTCATAATATAAGTAGGGTACTACCGGGGGATATTACACCTGCCACCTACTTCCTGCACACAAGAGAACAATAAATAAAAATCTCAAACCTTCAAGAACTAGGAATGTCAAATATATGCTAGATATAACTTAATATATTCAAGGAATATCATATCTTCCATTTATTAGTGATAATGAATAAATAAAATAGCAATGAAAGGGGAAAACCATGTAGATCTATATTAAATGTGGAGAAATTGGTACATCAACCAAGTTTTACCTTGAGCATTGATTGGAGCCTCTCCTAGGTCCTTTCTCTAGCTCCTTCTTAGCCCTCAAAAAATTAATTCCAACCTGATATGAATATTGAATACAAAAGAGTTGGTCTGAAACTCTGCAACATAAGTTTTCTTCTCAATTCTTCCTCCTTTCCTCCCTTGGAATGCATTCCTTTTATAGATTGATGGAGGAGGCTAGGGGATGCTTCTATATCTCTAGAACTTAATGAAATTTGAGTCTAGTATTAGTTATGAAGATCATCATGCAAGAATGATAACTCAATCAAGATTGATCTCCTCATAACTCACCAAATCTAGAAGGTGACAAGGGAAGTTGTGGGTTTCCAATGGTGTATCTAGCAACTGGTTGAACCTTGCCAATGGTGTATCATGCAACCTTTCTAAGCATGCAAGGAGTGACCTCCATCAAAATATGAGAAATCCAATATAGAAGAGTTTGTCTCATCACATCCTCCATGTGTCTCTATGGAGGAAAATAGAGCTATAATAGATTCCTCATAATGTGTGAGGTCAGAAGAGGAATTGATGGTCAAAACACATTACAATATCCATAAATTTGAGGTAGTTTAAGGAAGGAGCTAAGATATCAAAGAACCAATGAGTACTTATAATCATTCGTCAACCCAACATATATGTATAGATCATCCCTAAGTTAGGCATATCGATGCTCAAAAGAGAAACGAAGCATGGTTTCCAACACAATACACTACATATCCATGAAGTGAAATGCAAGACCATGGCCATGAAAAAGTACATGGTGGATCCATGTGTCACACACCCACTACGGTAACTAATATTTTTCACCCTTTTTCTTGTATTCCTTCTTCATCGGGGAACAGAATCCCCGAATTTCTATGGGGCCTGGTGCAGACCCTACCTTCCCTTACCCTTCCCCATGTGATCGTTGGCTATGACCATAGGCCTTACCATAAAGGTGCTTTCGGCTTTTGCGATTTGAGGAATAATGATGCAAGCGTTCCCCTGTTCTCTGTCTTTCAAAATGATGAAACCCAAAAAGGGGTCTAACCGATCGTCGAATTGATCAATGGTTAGGGCCAAATCCCAGCTCTCTACCTTTTGGATAGTGTCTTCTAGGGTCTTTGGCTCATCAAACTCAATCTTGTTTTGATAGTCCTTAGGTAGTCTGCTGATGAACCGTTGCACCTTTGCCTTTTCTGCTTTTATATAGGGTACGTACCTCAGCAAATCGAGGAATCTGCTGACATATTCCTCTATGGTGAGTTTCCCCAGCTTGAGTTCATAGAATTATTTAGTCTTTTCATCAAAATACTTTTCCGACAGATACTTCTTCCTGAAGTATCTCTCAGATCGTTCCCAAGACAGGCCCTCTTCGTGAATCCCTTTTACATTCTTAAGGTCTTCCCACCATATGGAAGCCTTTCCATTCAAATTGAAGGCAGCCAATCAGGCCTTCAAATTTTCTAAGAAGTCATGGACTCTGAAATACTTCTTTAGTCCAAGCAGCCAGGCCTCCGCCTCCTCTCCCTTCTTTATTTCACTGTCGAAAGAGGGTGGTTTGACCTTCCTGAATTCTTCGAGATTATGACTCTTGGAATGCTTTCGCTTCTTCCGTTTTCTTCGGAAATAGGAACTAGTTATGCTGCTAGAAGATCCCTCTGAGTCGCCTTCTTCCTTTCTAGAGGAATCGTCCAACGCTTGTCCCTTATCTCTGGGGTGGAATTTTCTTGAGGTGCTCTTCCCAGTGTGGACACTTAAAAGATCACGTTTCTGTATCTCAACTGGACTTCGACTTTTCTTTGTCTCTCGTCGGTTCGTGCGACTGGTGTCAGGTTCATGCTGCAATTGTCTTTGTATGTCGGATAAACTCTACAATAAGACTGCATTGATTTTCATTTGCTTCTCTTTCTCTTTTATCATCCTCTCGTTTTCGACCTTGCAACTCTGTAGTTCGACCATGAGGCTCCTCACAGTCTTAGCTAGATCTGGAGGGGTCCCTGTCGCCCTCCTTTCATCAGACTCTTCGTCTCTATTGTGGGAGCCATCCCCCACTTCATGGTGAGTCACCATTCTATGCGTCTACAGTTTTCTGCAGTTGATATCCTGCTCGTGTGAAAAAGAAAAACGCTTGTTGTTAGTCAATATTTATATTCATTCATAACCAGTACATAATTCATATTTATTTATTTTTCACATGCACACCCACAATAGGAGTTTTCATTCTTAACTTCGACTTGTGATTAAGGAGGTTAAGATAGAGGGTTACTCTAGTTAAGAGTACTTCGAACGGAGTCTTTGCGCAATCCATTCATGAGCCCAAGTAGGCCAAGTGTTGTAACCATGCTCTGATACCAATTTGTCACACACCCACTACGGTAACTAAGATTTTTCATCCTTTTTCTTTTCTTCCTTCTTCATCGAGGAAACGAATCCCCAAATTTCTATGGGGCCTAGTGCAGACCCTACCTTCCCTTACCCTTCCCCATGTGATTTTTGGCTATGACCACAGGCCTTACCAGAAAGGTGCCTTCGGCTTTCACGATTCGAGGAATCGTGATGCAAGCGTTCCTCTATTCTCTGTCTTTCAAAATGCTGAAACCCAAAAAAGGGTCTAACCGATCGTTGAATTGATCAATGGTTCGAACTAAATCCCATCTCTCTACCTTTCGAGGTTTCGCATACCAGAATTTCATTATGTATGAAGACGAGGGGTTCATACCCTTCGGAGAGTGCCCCCATAGTCTTCAAAGTACTAAAAAAATAGTGATATTCTCCTTCACAACTTCAGAGGGGTAGCATGAGTGAGTGATGTTCCCCCAAGCCTAAGGTCTTCACCCCACCTCGATGGTATGATTCTACAACATGCAAATGGATGAGATGATGTCGAGCATGGTAGAAACCATCTTATTACTAGTCATTGAGGAATATTATTAATGGACACACGCGACCCTGTTGGTGATGAAAATGGAAACCAAGGTACCTATTACAATATAGTGAGTGTGAATAGAGTAGCTGACATCAAAAAATCATAGAATCGATCAATCATGACTCAATGATGTAAACCCATTGTCAATCTTAAGGAAACATGGTTTCTAGATCCCTTTCCTAGATAATGTGCTAGTGTTGATAGAAAGATATCCATCAAAGGAAGGCCTTAATGTGTCCCCCATCAGTTGACTTGAAACATACACTGTGAGAAATTGTGAAAAGATAGAATCACCAAGTAAAATTGAGACATGGATGGTTAATTTGGATGGTCAACAAAATAGTAGATGACCAACTCAAGCTTACTACCCTTGAACATATAGCATGATTGACACATTGATGACTTGGAAACATTGATGCAAGAGCACCACTAATATAGTGATACAATGCATGAGGCATTGAAGAACTCTCCATAGTGAGTAGAACAATAACTAGTCGAAGGAGTAGATAATTCATACTGATGGTACAGATCCTAGGCAAGCTATAACCCAAATGTAAGACAAAGATGTAAATAAGTGTCATGTTCAAGGGTGACATGAATGATGGCTACCAACTTTTAGAATATATATGAATGGTCAAAAAAACCTCATTGTTTTTTTTAGTGTCTCCTTCACGATTTTATGAATGCAAAAGAAACATAAAAGTATGCTTGATAGTGTCTTTTTATAGATTTTTTTGAGTCCGAAAAAAGTTAAAATTTTACTTGATGAGGTGTGTTTTTCATGGTTTAATGAGCATGAAAAGGAGTTAAAAGTTATATCATCCAGAGTGAATGAGTGGCTCAATGGCATGCATAAATGTTCCAAGCACATGGAACCGACCTATGAAAAATGAATGCAAAATGTTACCGGAAAGTGATGTCCACTCATTGCAGTAGTTATGTCCATGTAAGGATCACAAAATGGAAGGAAGCTAATGAAGAAGGTAAGATGTCAAGTGTGACTACAATGGTGGTAAGAGGGATCAAATAAAACATCAACACAATAGTAGAAACCAAGACATAAGAAACAATATGCAAGTGAAATTGTAAAGTAACATAAAAAGAAGAGAACCCCCATGTGATATGGCCATATCAAAGATTAAGAGAGAAGAATGAGGCTCAAATTCAAGTCATGGTAGTTCTAAAGGAAGGCTCTCAAGCCTACAAGAATTCACAGAGTTTCAGAAGATCTCTTCTACAATCCGATCTTCATATCAGGTTGGACTTGCTTGTGTGAGGGCTAAGGAGGAGCTGGAGTAAGGATCTAAGAGAGGCTTTAATCAAGAATCAAGGTAAAAGTTTATTGATGTACTATTTTCTCCACATTAATATAGATCTGTATGGTTTTCCCCTTCCATTTCTATTGTATTCAATCATGGATGTTGATAAATGGTAGATTTGATATATCCTTGAGTATATTAGGTTAGATCTAGCATAGATTTGACATTCCTAGTGCTTGAGGGTTTGAGATTGGTATTTGTTGTTCTCTTCAGTGCATGAAGAAAGTGGAAGGAGTTGAAACAAGATTTATGGAGTTGCATCAACTAGAAATATGTAGGGAAAACCATTAGGAATGCCAGTTATACACATTCCTCAAGTTCAATGGATGTCACCAAAAACTCCAAATAACATGATTAAGTCTCGTAAAACACATCTCAAATGACTAACTCTATTGACAATGCGATAAGGATCCCATGAGGACAAAATGCACATGCATCAAATTCCTTGAGCATGGTGTTAGACACATCGAGATTTCAAAATATGATAGCTTACCAACATGACAAGGACATGATACAAGTAGAGGCTCCTTATTTAACAACCATTCATAAGATATTTTTCCCAAACACTACTTGGATCTGAAAAGCAATTTGGTGGGAGAGCCTATGCCAATATTGGTCCAAATCAAACATAATCACATTGGAATCTAAGGGATCAACCCCACCTATGGTGAATAGAAATTCCTTGAGTTGTGTGAGGCATATTAGCAGAATTTCAAGAGTAGACATGGCACATGGTGCTTTGGCTAAATCCTCTGTGATGTTATACTTATGAGTGGCCGATGCATTAGGATTATGTGTTGATATTCAAAGAACACCCTTTGGTGGGTGACATATTGTATCAAGTGGTGGCTTCTCGATATGGAGAGGGCCACTAAGTTGGGAAGAGGGAAATTGATCTTGATTTGAAGGACCAACGTATGGATTCTTGTAATTACGAGATTGAGTTTCTAAAGATATTGGTTGGTCACACATGAACACTTGGTCACTCAAGGACTACCCCCTAGCTAAGGGGTTCCTTCCATACCCCCTTATTGAGGGGTACCTTCCATGCCCCCTTGTGGAGGGGTAGGATTTGACACAACCATATGTTTATATTTTGAAAGAAATGGATTGGTCAAAATAGGAGGCTATTGGGAAGATTTTTGCTAGGAAAAATACCAATGAATCTCATCCATTTTCAATCACTAATGAGTAAGATGATCATCCCTAATGAATCACAAAATTACCATCTTTTGACATCTTTTTTTCCTTATTTTATTCCCTTTCCATTTACCTGTAACTTGACATTAGCCCATTTGTATGCTCATATGCGGGATGTAGGATCAAAGTATTTTCCATTACATTTATTAGTATTTCATTGAAATATGATTAACATTAGGGAGAATTAGTGTATTATGTATTTACTTTTGAAATAACGGTTCATGTGTGAACAAGTTGTTATAGGAATGGGTCCACAAGCTATAATGTTGAAGAAAATTTGAATTAATGGTGAAGAGCATTTGTAGATCCATGTGTTGAAGATTTAGCATGCCACAGAGGAGGGAATCAACCACCACCATTCATGTAGCCACTTGGGGAAGACAACAAAACATATATTTCATGATTTTAATTATTGGAAGGGAGATTTATATGTGCCCACGTGTGCATATCCATTTTTATTATAGATTTAAAGATATCCCATGTATATATCATGGATCTAGGGATCCCAACACCATTATTAACTATTTTAAACATATTTTGAGCAAGTTGTTGTAACCCACATGAATTATTTCTAATTTGATAAGTAGTGGCATTCCAGAATATGTGGAGAGTTAGCATGAATCTTGGAATTTTATATGTTTTGATTTATAAATATGAATATCACGATATTATATTTTTAATCATTTAAAACTTATACCATGCCACATCAACAAAATAGAATCATTATTACATATCATATGATGTTAACTTTTTTAATTATTTAAAATGAATATCACATCTCACATCACATTAAAGAATCCTAAAACTCACACCACGCGTCATGTTACATATGTTAAAAAAAAAATTAAATGTATACCACAAGCTACATCAACATTAAAAAAACAGCATGTCACATCGAGTTCAAAAAATTAAAACATATATCACATGTCACATTAACGTCAAAGAACCACTTATCACATATTTATACATGTCACATCAACATTAAAGAGTCATCTATCACATCAATGTTAAATGAAGACTTCAGGTATGTTCCTCAGACTAAATTGAACCTCTCCCACCTCCACATATCTCACATGAAAGAACCATGTCTCACGTATTAACATATCCCACAAGTTGATGTGGCATCTACCACACGTCTTGCCAACTTTTAAGAACTTGTATCACATAATTAGAACCCACTAATCACAAACATGAAGAAAACATCTCACATATTTAAAATATATATTACACATCACATCAACATTAAAAAATCATGTGCCACATAATACCACACATCACATCAATATTAATGAACAATGTGTTACATCAATATTCAAAAAATTAAAACATGTACCACACATCACACCAACATTAAAGAACCATGTGTCACATTAATGTTAAATTGAGATTTTTCATGTATTCATCATGTTAAATTGCACCTCTACCTCCACATTTCCCATTAATATTATTATTTTTAATTATTTAAAACATATACCACTTTACATCAACATTAAAATACTATGTTACATCAATGTTTCTCGTATTAAATTATATATCTTCCTCATACTAAGTTGCACATCTCCCTTTACATCTATCATTAATATTGTTTTTTTAATTATTTAACACATATACCACATCACATCAACATTTAAAAACTATGTATCACATCAATGTTCCTCATATTACATTATATATCTTTCTTACTCATATTAAATTATGTTTTTCCAGGTTAAATTTTTTCTCAAATTTATATAAAGTATAAATTCTTTTACAATGCTAAAATCTCGCTATAGATAATCATGGACAGTGTTGGTTTTTAGAACTGACAGATGCATATATCCAATACGACGGAATAACTAGAAGAGCAGTCGAGTCTATGCCTGCTCTAGCGAGGGGAGAAAGCTTGAATGTATAAAGTATACAGTCTTTCTAATGCACACAAAAATGTACTGCAATAAGGGGCAGCTATGATTCGAAAAGATTGAAAGTGGTGATAGGGCTCTCAATTCCCTTGTCACAATGATAAACCGAGAGACGCCCAACCACTTCAGTTAGTGCCCTTTTAGATAATGCGTCTGCCTCAGTATTGTGATATCTGGGAATATGGTGGAAGTGAACTTCGGTGAAGAAATTTGCCAGCTCCATAGTTTGTTGTTTCCATCCCTCAATGTGTACAGAATGAAGCTTGCATTTTTGGTTAATCCAATCAATTATTACTCTCGAGTCTCCTAGAACCAGTAGGTGATTTAAAGACCAGCACGAGGCAAGGGAGAGATATGCCCACAAGCCCATGAGCTCGGCTTTGGTATTTGATCTCGCACCACAGTTTAAGAACCATTTAGTGATCTGGGATGGATGAGACTTGAACGTGCCACCAGCCCCGCAACAAACACCGTTAGATAGAGTTGCGCCATCAAAACATACTAAAGTACCACCAGCCACCAGCGAGTATTCACAAGCTTTAAATTGAAAGATCTTAACAGTGGTCGGTTGCCAATTGAAAGAGGATAAAACTTTGTGGAGGAACGCTTGGCAGGAGGGGGGCCGACCCTCAAAAATCACACGGTTACTCTCAACCCAGGTTTGCCAACAAACATGTGCAACCAATGGATGTGGAGCCAATCTGTCCAATAACCATGATGAGAGGCAATCGGAAATGGTGACGCCATTCTAGGCCAGCGGAAGTGAGAAATGTTGGGATAGGAGGTTCCAGATATGAGAAGTGAAAATACAGTGAATCATAAGGTGGTGTATGTCTTCAGTGGATTGATTGTAGAGGGGACAAATCTCGGGTCCCTGCCAGTCGCGCCTATGAAGGGCCTCCCAAGTGAGCGCCCTGTCCTTCACGCAAAGCCAAAAGAAAATTTGAAGCTTGAGTGGTATATGCCACTTCCAGATCAGGTGATACCACGAAGAAATAGCATCGATGAGCTGAGGTTGGAGGAGGGCCGCATAGGCATTTTTTACTGTAAGGATGCCCGAGCCATCACCACCGGCCCACAGGAGAGTGTCACGCATGTTCCGGAGAGAGATACCGGACGATTTTAGTGTTGTGGTAAATGCATCCCATTCCACTACCATGGGACCCCGAAGCTGAAGCATGCTGCTATGTAGCCATTGGTCAGGGAGGTGAAGGGCGCAAGTGGCCACTCTCATCTGAGCCAGGAAATCGAAACTTTGAGAAGAAAGCAGAGATCTGAGTTGGGACGAGAGGATCGAGAGATTTTCCAATCCGAGGATTTTATCCCTTCCAAGTGAAATCTCGGTACCCGATCCAGGTTTCCAACGAAGCCAATGTAGAATCACCAGCGAGGCGGAGAGAAGACCCCTCCAGAAGGGTGAAGCCCATCCCTGTTCAAGAGTAGTCATCCAAAGCCAAGGGAGAAGAGGAAGGGCGCCGAGATATTTTTCCATAATGACTCGGTGCCAGATGTTGTCATGTGTGACAGCTCTCCAGAAGGAACATGTTAGGAGCATTGTGTTGAAAATGGAGAGATTTTTGAGCCCCCAGCCCCCTACCTTTCAGGGCCTAACCAGTGACTGCCAACTGCATAGGTGAAAACGGCGTTTTTCGGTGAGGTCGTTCCATAGAAAATTAAAGGAGAGTCTATGAAGCAATATGATGATCTTGTTTGGGATTCGGGCGAGGGTCATCTAGTAGACAGCAAGGCCTTCAAGAAACGATTTGATAAGAATGAGGCGTCCACCCAGGGACAGCCACTTATTGCACCAGAAACCTATTCTCCTTTCAAATAAAGCAACTAACCAGTACCAATCAGCAGAGGAAGAGACTCCCGGTTTCAGCCTGAAGCCCAGGTAAATGAAGCCATCCTTCAAATCAAAAAATGAATATGGGATGGAGTTTTTTAGTAGCAAAAGATCAGCTTCGAATAAACCCTAGTAGTGTATGTTGGCGACGGAAGTCACTCCTGGATTGCTATCAGGAGCAGAGCCCGACGCCCATCAGTTTTGTGTCACGATTGTTCATAGATGGGTGATCAAATGAAAGGAAACTCTAAACAGTAGTGTCCAACTCTGAAAACAGGCCAGGCATGCATGAGCAAGTGAGGTCTTGCGTAAACTTCAGACAGTGAGCTGTAGTAAAGGGTGAACAGGCAGAAGACTTATGGAGAAGAGTGCGAAGGTCTGTTATAAACAGAAAGTTCCTAACAGACTATAGAAGAAAGCATTCCAACACAAGGTCTTCTTGCATTTGAATACAGAGCACCAGAAAATACAATCATGCCATGATAAATCATTTATCATAACAGAAATGCAACAATTCGCATGACTCAGTCAATCGCGAACTTCCTAGCATAAGATGAAAAAACTTAGACGGGTAAAGAAGAACTGTCTGTCATAAAACAAGAAATATCATATACAGATACATAAGCTGGAAACTGAAATAGCAGTTAAAGCATTACAGTCGGGAGCTCAGCTCTACCATCCATCCGTTACAAAATGGCAAAAATGCCTACATATACTTGGAACAAAAAACATGGCAGCTAAAACGAGACATTGCATTGAAGACATTACGTCTTCACATTTACTGCGCATGTAGTCTTTAGACGTTCGTGAACTTCTGTCAGATGCAATCGCGTCCTAAAGGACCTGGAATTGAATTGACAAGCTTGCATTCGTTCCTTGGTTTTCCATTTATGGTGGAAACAATGTCCAACCACCATCAACTGTTGTAATAACTGCTCCATCGGGATCGGGAAAAGCCTAGGAGGATTCTGCTCCTTCAAGACATGGAGGCGCTCAGGATGACTGGAGGTCTTGATTATGAGGAGGTGAACGGACGGTGACCGGGCGGGGGTAGCTAGACACGCTGGATGCAGATACGGGGTGAGGAGAGGCCACACGAATGGATGGCAGAGGGAAAACAATA
>ML797997.1:104565-123255 GCA_009831015.1 Picea engelmannii | reverse complement strand
GGGGTAGCGGGGGTAAATCTCGGAGTGGAGTGGGAAACAAGAGGTGATCCAAGGAACCGGCTACTGAGCTCCAGTCGACATGTTCTCCTCCTTGTGCAGGAGTGGGGAAATCTTCTGAGGTCGAGGGTATACGCCAAGGTACATCTTCAAAGGAGGGGGGAGTGACAAAGTCTTGTCCTTCTAGTCCCGGACCAGGAGAGGGAAAATCAATAGGAACACTCCCAAAATTTAAGAAACGGGAAACTGTAGAAACATGCCGGTCAAATAACTGAGGAGGAGAAAAAGGAGCTCCAACAGAAGGATATGGTGGGTTACCTGGTTCGGTGATGGACGCTTCTTCTTCAGAAGCCTTTCCCTTTCTGAGCACCGCCTCTAGATCTGTTTCAGGTGTAGCTAGAGGTAGTTGTGGGTGAGACCGCGTATGTCTGCCTCTGAAAGCCACAATTAACAGAGCAGGTTCTCCCCAGCGGAGTCGTCGCAATGGAGTCGCCAGGTGCAAAGTAGCAATCTTCTAGTTCTGATATCTGATGCACCTTCAGAAATCAGTTGATCTTTGTCGTTCAATCCCAGGGAAAATATTCAACATCGTCCCCGACAACGGCGCCAGAAATGTTGGCGACGGAAGTCACTCCTGGATTGCTATCAGGAGCAGAGCCTGACGCCCATCAGTTTTGTGTCACGATTGTTCATAGATGGGTGATCAAATGAAAGGAAACTCTAAACAGTAGTGTCCAACTCTAAAAATAGGCCAGGCATGCATGAGCAAGTGAGGTCTTGCGTAAAATTCAGACAGTGAGCTATAGTAAAGGGTGAACAGGCAAAAGACTTATGGAGAAGAGTGCGAAGGTCTGTTATAAACAGCAAGTTCCTAACAGACTATAGAAGAAAGCATTCCAACACAAGGTCTTCTTGCATTTGAATACAGAGCACCAGAAAATACAATCATGCCACGATAAATCATTTATCATAACAGAAATGCAACAATTTGCATGACTCAGTCAATCGCGAACTTCCTAGCATAAGATGAAAAAACTTAGACGGGTAAAGAAGAATTGTCTGTCATAAAACAAGAAATCTCATATACAGATACATAAGCTGGAAACTGAAATAGCAGTTAAAGCATTATAGTCGGGAGCTCAGCTCTACCATCCATCCGTTACAAAATGGTAAAAATGCCTACATATACTTGGAACAAAAAACCTGGCAGCTAAAACGAGACATTGCATTGAAGACATTACGTCTTCACATTTACTGCGCATGTAGTCTCTGGACGTTCGCGAACTTCTGTCAGATGCAATCGCGTCCTAAAGGACCTGGAATTGAATTGACAAGCTTGCATTCATTCCTTGGTTTTCCATTTATAGTGGAAACGATGTCCAACCACCATCAACTGCTGTAATAACTGCTCCATCGGGATCGGGAAAAGCCTAGGCGGATTCTGCTCCTTCAGGACATGGAGGTGCTCAGGATGACTGGAGGTCTTGATTATGAGGAGGTGAACGGACGGTGACCGGGCGGGGGTAGCTAGACACGCTGGATGCAGATATGGGGTGAGGAGAGGCCACACGAATGGATGGCAGAGGGAAAACAATAGGGCGAATGCACGGGGCAACCTTCGTGGGTTTTGAAGTGTACGAGTCATGTGGAGGGACTCAGGGGCCAGAGAAACCATGGATGACATGACACAGGGAGAAGATGTGGCGGCGAGGGACAGATGGCAGATGTATGCGATGAAGCTCCAGACTTTTCGGGAATTCAGAATTCGCGAGTTGAAGTGCGCAAGTTTCTTGCCTCCGGGATCTCCGACATCCCGATATGCGATGAGCCCCTTCTGACTAGACCATGATCCATATGACCTATCCTTGTGCGACCGTGGTCCAACTTTCCATCGGGATTTCGGCATTCTTGACGACACGATGTTTGTGTCCACTAAACTTGCGATTCCCCGAAATCCGATGGCTTATGGTCGTTGACTTGCTGACGGTCAGCTCCTCGGTGCATAGCCTGCCACCTGCCTTTCACTATTGAAAGCTTCCCCCGATATCGGGAGATCGGGTATCGGGATATCGGGACTTCTGTTGCCATGTGCGCGGGACTTTCAGTTCCCCGATCCCCGACTCTGTGGGATCTCTCGCCACGTCCCCCTGGATCGAACGACCTGCATTCAGCCTCTAAAGATAAGAGACCTCTCTGCTGCTAAATGTCGAGTAGATCGGCCACTCCGACACCCCGATAACTGTTGATTTTCTTCATGGATGGATCTCAGCTGCCGATGGAAAAACTTCGCAGGCTCGCTTGATATGTTACTTGGAAAAGCAAGAATTCTCCCGAGCTGTGCTTGAGTATTTGTGTAACTTGCAGACCCGCATGCCTCTTGAACCCGCGACAAGAAATTTTACTAACAGTGTATAGTGGATTTTATGGGGTTAATGGATAGACCCGAGACTAAGCAGAAAAGTTGTAGTACCTCCAAGATCGCCAGCCACTCCAGAAGGTCTGCTTTTGACATTATGAGAATGTCATCCACAAAGATGAGATGTACCATCTTGATGAGCCTTGATACCTTTATACCCGATATTCAGTGTTCGGAGATGGATTTTGCAAGGAGAAGACTAAGGCTGTCCATGAGAAGAATGAAGAGGTAAGGAGAGAGGGGGCATCCCTAACGGAGCCCTCGTTCACTTTTGAAGAAGTTTGTAGCCTCCCTATTAATAAGCACCGCAAAGATAACACTAGTGACACATGACATAATCCAGTCCGTGAACTTGATGCCAAAACCCACCGAATGGAGGATAAGTCTCAAGAAAGCCCAATCGATGTTGTCAAAAGCCTTTTAGAGGTCAAGTTTCAAAATCAAAGCCTTCATATTTTTTTGTTTTATGGAGTGGATGCTCTCGTGGGCAGCACCAATGGCATCTTGTATTCTTCTCCCTTTTAGAAAACTGAGTTGCTCAGCCGATAGACTCCTTTCCAGAATCGGCTTCATCCGGTTTGAAATAACTTTTGAGACAATATTGTAAATAAGGTTGCACAAGGAGATTGGTCTGAATTCAGTGAAGGAGTCAGGTTGATTTTCCTTCGAGATCAATACCAAGAAGGTGGAGTTAAGACTTTTTTTGTACCTTACCTTTGATGCGAGTGTCCTCCACCATCTAAAGGAGATCCGACCCCACGAGATCGAAGAAAAAAGAGAAGAATTATGTCGTCCAGCCGTCGGACCCTGGACTTCTCTCTTTTTTGAAATGGATTAAAATATCTTTGAGCTCCGGCAAAGTAACAGGCCTATAGAGATCGGACGCTTCAGTGGTCGATACCAAATTCGGAAAGAGATTAGCAATGGAAACTTTCTCAAGAAGGAATTGACTTTCGTTGGCTTTGAAGAGCTTACTAAAAAAAGAGACAGCCTATTCTCCTCTCCCTCCTATTCTCCCTTGCACTCCTCCACATCTCTCCTACTATAAAGGGTTAATACACAACTTGTTGCACATCTCTCCACATATCCTCCCTCAACATCTCTCTCTTTACAAATATCTCTCTAATTGTAAAGGGTTAATACACAACTTTCTTTCTGAAAAGATTCACCTTACACCTCTACAACTACTTTTTTTTTTAAATGTAATATTACTATGAAAATACACAATTCTTTTACTTACATGTCTACATCTACTCTTTTTTTAATGTAACATTACTATGAAAATACACATTTCTTTTACACAACTAATTTGTTCTAAATTGCACCTCTCTTCACATATCCCCTTGTAGTAGGAAATTTAATACACAATTCTTTTACACATCTACATCTAATTTTATTATTTTATTTAATTTTATAATGTAACATTACTATGAAAATACACAATTCTTTTACACAACTTATTTGTTCTAAGTTGCACCTCTCTCCACATATCTCATTTGTACTAGAAAGTTTAATACACAATTCTTTTACATAACTCTCTTTATACTAATACACAATTCTTTTACATAACTCTCTTTATACTAAGATTCGCCTTACAATTCTACATCTACTTTTACTTTTTATATATAACGTTACCATGCAAGTACACAATTTTTTTTACACAACTTTATTTGTGTTAAGATTCACCTTATAGTTTTACATTTTTTTTTTATAACATTATTGTGCAACTTTTTTAAGAGAATTTTTATATTTTTTCAAAAGGATGAACTAATCTTAACCTTTCTTATATGAAGACTATTTAAAATATATTTAACAAAATTTTCTCACGATCAAATTATAATATGTTTTAAATCAATAAAAAAAAATACAAAAATCCAAATTATCTTTTTATTTTATAACATTATTATGCAATTTTCTTAGAGAATGTTTATATTTTTTAAAGGATGAACTAATCTTAACCTTTCTTATATGAAGACTATTTAAAATATATTTAAAAAAAAATTCAAACATACATCAAAATTTATCAAATTATATTATATGAAAGTTTCTATAATTTCTATATTGTTAATTTAAGTTTCTATAATTTCTATATTGTCAATTTATATATAAGTTGTAAGTCAAAATAACCTCAAATATTTTATATCACTAAATTCAAACAATTAAATATTGTAAAATTCTTCTACTAAGATTCACCTTACAACTCTACATCTACTTTTACTTTTTTATATATAATGTTACCATGTAAATACACAATTCTTTTACACAACTCTCTTTTCTCTCTTTGTACTAAGATTCAGCTTATAGTTCAAGAGCAGTAGGGGACTTCGTCAGGGATGCTCACTATCTCCATTACTCTTCATTTTGGTTATGGAGTCTCTCATTCTCTCTTTAAAGAGGGCACAAGCTGAAGGTTTGCTAACAAGGATCAAGGTATCGAGATTGGTTAAGGTCTTGCATCTATTTTTTGTAGATGACATACTTATTATGTCAAAAGCTTCTCTCGAAGAATGGGGAAAAATTTGAGATATACTTCTTGTTTTTAGTCGAGCATCAGGTTTGGTCATTAATGTTCAAAAGTGTGTCTTTATGTATGTGGGTGTTGATCAGGTTTTTTTATAGTCTTTAAAAGATATATTATATTTCTCTTGTAAAGACTTAGCAGAGGGTTTCAATTACTTGGGGTATATGATGAAGCCAGATTGTTACAAAACAACGGACTAGCAGTGGCTAATTGACAAGTTTGAATCAAGGATCAACCATTGGTGCAATAAGTGGCTATCTTTGGGGGGGAGATTCATTTTAATCAAAGTTGTTTTAGAGAGCCTTCTGGTTTACTAGTTGACCCTAGCACACTTCACAATGGCGGCTCTTAATAAACTCTGTAAGTTGAGCTTTTCTTTTCGGTGGAAAGGGAACAAAAATAAGAAAGGTTATCATTTATGCAGTTGGATTTCTATCTCTAAACCGAAGATTTATGGAGGATGGGGACTTCAGATCATCTTTGTGTTTCATAGGACCTTAGCATCAAACACCTTATGGTGTGCCTTGATGAAGGCATGTTTATGGCAAAGAGTGATTAAAGACAAATACATTTTGCATGGTTCTATCTTATATTGGTTTCGGTCTGTGGACACTTTCTCCTCTTATGGTTCACAATCCTAGAAAAAAATTAGAAATACTTTGTCGGTGATCCTTCATTGGATGGTCTAGAAGTCGGGTTCGGGCCACTCAATTTCAATTGGGAGAGATGCAATTATCGGATTGGGACATGACTCTTTCCTTTCTTAGGAGTTGATTACTCTCCTTAACGATAAGAACATATATATTTTATTCCAGGCAAGTCGACTTGAGGCGTGATGAGTGATGATGCAACAATGGGTCTGTAGTGCCGAGTTGGGCCTGGAGGGGGAACTTGCAGAGGAATGTGATTCTTATAGAAGAAAATTGTTAGACACAGGGATCTTTTTAGTGAACAGACTAGACGAAATTTTGTGGAATGGAGGTGATGCCTCAAGCCAAATTTCAGTTAAAAATGTTTATGAAGCTCTGTCAAACAAACTCTGGAGTTATAAGATAGGGGGATGGAGGAGAAACTTATGGACTTGGGACTTCCCATTGAAAGTTAAACTCTTTTTCTGGTTGGTAGTTGTAAACAAATTATTAACTTGGGAAAATCTGCAGAAAAAAGGATGGAAAGGACCTAGAAAGTGTTATTTATGCAGGGTTAAGGAAGAGACAAGCAACCATATTTTTGTTACATGTTCCTTTACTATTACAGTTTGGTAGGAAGTGAAAAAATTACTGAAATTTACTCATGGTTGGGCTGACACTTCGGTTATTGAATGCATGCAAAATTGGTATTCTCATAATCAGAGTTATCCATCCCTCCCTACACTCATATGCTGGAACATTTGGTTGGATAGGAATAAATCTATTTTTGAGGATAGATCTCCATCATTGTAGAGAATTGTTTATCTTGTGTTAGGTGTTGTAGGGTCGGTGGGAAAAAATCAAAAAGCTCCTAAAGCTAGGAGATCGACTACATTTCTCCCAGTGGACAAAGCTCTTGCTTGGTTTGACGGAGCGACACAACAGAATGACATTCTTTGTGGAGCTGGTGGAGTCTTAAAGATTGATAAACACACAGAATATAGATGGAATTTAAATTGTGGAAGAGGCACAAACACCAAGGCTGAGCTTCTGGGTGCATGGGAATCATTAATCTTGGCCACAAAACTCTCGGTTTATGACCTATTTGTATTAGGGGGCTCTAAGATCGTTATTGATTGGCTTAATGGAAAGGGATCAATCATGGTGGCAAATTTTCACAGTTGGATGGAAAGAATATATGATATCATTCCTCTCTTCAGATCTCTATCTTTTGCTCACATCTATAGAGAAGAGAACAAGGTAGCCAACAGTCTTTCAAAAAAGGCCCTTTTTCCTTCGTCAAGGGCAAATCTCTTTCAATCATTGGGAGGATGGTAAAGAGGGCCTTACTCATTATCTAAATCTATATTGACCACTGCTTCATCCTCTGAGTCTTGGTATTTTTGTGGTTATGTATCTGACTGATATCTACTCTCCAAAAGAGTTTTTTGTTATGTCGAAGATTTAGCCCATGCAATATGTCTCTAAGAGTTTCTATGGGACAAACAATGCATAAATTTATTAACTTCTTTTTTGCACTTTAATTATTCATAGACAACAAATCACAGTATTGTATTGTAAACTAATTATATTACTTTTAATATAATGAGTAATTCACCTTATAGTTTTACATTTTTTTTATAACATTATTATGCAACTTTCTTAATTAATTTTCTTAACTTTTTTTTTTATAGAAAGACTATTTAATAAATATTTAAAAAAAAAATTCAAACATAAAACAAAATTTTAAATCAAATTATAATTATCAAATTCTATCAAAGTTTTAAATCAATAAAAATTTAAAAATCCAAATTATCAAATTTTATTTAAATTTCTATATTATAATTATCAAATTCTATCAAAATTTTAAATCAATAAAAATTCAAAAATACAAAAATTCAAATTATCATTCTATGGAAGTTTCTATATTATCAATTCAAATTGTCAAATTCTATCAAAGTTTCTATAATTTCTATATTGTCAAATTCTATCGAAGTTGTAAGTCAAAATAATCTCAAATCTTTTATATCACCAAATTCAAACAATTAAAAAAATTTATGTTTATAAATTATTTATGGCTATGAGAGTTCTATTTTTAGTCTCGGTTCTTGTTGAATCACAAATTATTGATATATCTGGCTTAAGAGCTGTTGGATTATAATTGTAAAACCATTAAAAGATAATGTGTTTGTATACAAGCAAGATTTAGGGGGTGTCTCTTCTAGTTTGTGACAATGAACCGTTGAAAGGTAATATGTTTAGTTTGTGACAATGAACCGTTGAAAGGTAACAGTTGAATAGTACAATGATAGTATCAGTTAATATTCTGGTAATGATGAAAGATTATATATTAATATAATTTGTTAATACTCTGTAATGATGAAAAATTATATATTAATATAATTTGTGTGATTTTTTAGCTTAAAAAAAATTTAAAGAAATATTATTTTATTTTACCAACCTAAAGAATTTGCAAGTTAAAAGATTTTAAGATAAGTTAAAAGATTATAGAAAAAGAAGATTTTTTCTAAGGATATTTGTTCCAAATCGACTATAAATTTGAGTTAAAAGATTTTAAGATAAGTTAAAAGATTATAGAAAAAAAAAGATTTTTTCTGAGGATATTTGTTCCAAATCGACTACAAATTTGAATGAGATATTTGTTCCAAATCGGCTATAAATTAGAGTGAGATATTTGTTAGAAAAAAAAAGATTTTTTCTTAGGATATCTGTTCCAGATCGACTACAAGTTTGAATGAGATATTTGTTCCAAATCGGCTATAAATTCGAGTGAGATATTTGTTCCAAATTGGCTATAAAAATTCTAAAATAAGTTAAAAGATTATAAAAAAAAAAAAAAAATTCTGAGGATATTTGTTCCAAATCGACTATAAATAAATGAGTGAGATATTTGTTCCAAATCAACTATAAATTCAAGTGACCTGTAAATAAATTTGAGTGAGATATTTGTTCCAAATCGGCTATAAATTCGAGTGACCTGAAAATTTTCTGTACTGTAAAATTCAAGTACCTAGAAGTTTTTCAATATACTGAACCCACTTCTACATTCAAAAATAGATTTTCAACAAAACCATTTCGTAAAACAGATCCAAGTACCTAGAAGTTTTTCAATATACTAAACCCACTTCTACATTCAAAAATAGATTTTCAACAAAGCCCTTTCGTAGAACAGCTGACCAAAGCCAAAGAATTTATATCATATTTGGACATGGCCCACTAGGTGAGTCTTCATGGTTCTACCAGGTTACGGGTTCAATTCCACCCACCCACCCCATGCTTCAGTACGGGTTCGATTCCACCCACCTCCAGATTCGCTCTCTGCTTCCAGATACGCTCTGTGGTTCTGGTTAAGACGGACCAAAGCCAAAGGTGGAGATTGTAGATTGTATCTTTGGCAATATAAATAAAACAAAAAATTACATTAATATAGAATTTAAGCTATCACATTAGTTAATAATTTTAAAATAAAATATCATATTATAATGAAATAGTCCGAAAACACTCAGATTGAAATTTCACCGGGCAAAATCAGAAGATATTGAGCCATGGGAAAGGTCCAGTAAAAGCTTTAAAATACAGAACTTATATTTAGATAACAAGGAAAATACATAAATATCAGAGTATTACAATGGTCTGCCATTAACAAGCAGCTCGATGTATAGAAGAAGCTCGATATATAGCATAAGTGTAGAAAATCTTTACTCATCCTCACAAGGCTGGTTATATAGATTGGCACATGGTGACACATTTTCAGGCCTGGAAGAAAAAACATGCGAAATCTAGCTAGGGCACAGGCAACAAAATTCAACTCAGATTCCGAGCACTGCATAATCAGCGGAGGATTTATCCAATTTTAACTTCAATAGTCTTAGGTTTCCTCGGCTCCGGCGGTGGAAGCTTAGGAACGGTGACGGTGAGCACTCCATCCTGACACGCGGCAGATATGGCCTCTAGGTTGCAGTCAGCGGGCAGGGTGAACTTTCTCATGAATTTCCCCACCCTACGCTCCATGCGAATGTATTTCACTTCCCCTTCTTCTTCCTTTTCGTTCCTCTTCCGCTCGCCGCTGATGTTCAGAACATTCTCGTCTTCAACTTGAACCTTCGCAGGGCACAGCAGAACACATCTCAACAAAACCCTAGCAGACGCCCAAAACAGGCGAAAGAATGAAAATAAAAGAGGCGAAAGAAAGATATTTAAATGCTTTGAGATACCTTGATGTCGTTGGATTTAAGGCCAGGCATGTCGATTATAAAGACGTAGGAATTTGGGTATTCTTTAACATCCACAGGAGTGGAAGCCATGGCCTTGGTGTCACGCATGTAAGAGCGAGTCGGAGCATTGAGAAGCTTCTCCAGGTCGTCCGGCACGCCGAGCAGCTGCTGCACTGTGATCAACGAAGGATCCATTGCGATCTTTCAAATTTGTTGCCCTGCACAGAAAATACACTTATTTTCCCAGAATCTTTACTAGCCGAATACATTCATTTTCCCCAAATCTTTATGGCCCGACTTCAAATTCCAGAGAAATTTGCCAAATATATCTGAAAACCACCAAATAGCTTACCGGATTTTGAAGAACAGTGTCTCTCGAACAAACGCCTGCAAAGAAATAATTGCTCGAACAAACGCCGGCAAAGAAAAAAAATGCTCTATGGAACTCAACGAGGAACAAAGAAAAAAATGCTCTATGGAACTCGACGAGGAACGGAGAGAATACATATAGGCTTTCCCTCCATTCTGGAAGCGTCGAGGATTCTCGAGCTGCTTCTGGAGGATTCGGGTAACTGGGCATAACTTTTCCCTCAATTTTTCTCTGGTCAGATCAGTGACGTGGCTAATTGGTGATAAGCCAACCGAAATTCTTTAGGCGTAGGATTAATCAATGTAATTTGGACACTTAACCATGAAAAACATTTTTCCATAATCATTTAAAAGGAAAGGCATTTAAATAAAAATGAAAATTTGCATTAACTTGAATGAGTCTGGTAACACGGCATGAACAAAACAACTTCGTGTGTTCTCTATAAACAAAGAGTGTATTTAACTCTGGCTCGTTTTGCATACATAAGCAATCACTAAAAAATTATTGCAAAAGTATATATGTGACATAATCAAATTTAAAACATTTTAATTTACCAAGTATACATAAAAACTTTTAGATTAATCAATTTTTAATTAGAAATATGCAATGTGTGTGATTTAATGAGAGAAGAATATAAGGTCGTGTCTACTAAATTAGAAGTTAAGCAAGATTCTAGTGCAATGTAAATGGTGTCAAAGCAACCATTATGTAGATTTTTATCTTGTATGTGGACTTTCTCTAATAAATACATACATACACCTTGATTAAATTCAACTTTAGCTTGGGATAATTCATGTTGAGATTGGATAGTATATTCTATCAACATATTTTAAGTAAAAAATGGTTTGTAAGTCAACCTTTGATCTAAGTGGATATATGTGGCTACCCACCTGTTCCACTGACTCACAACACAATTTTTTATTTTGGCAGTTTTTCTATGTTTTCTCAGGTCCCAAACTTCCAGGGTTATCTTGATTCCTTAAACGATGTTTTTGGACATTTGGGGGGGTAGGGGTTGCCAACAACATTCCTTGGCCCCATCCAAAAGTTGTAATCCTCGAATAGTTATTTCCAATGAGCTATCGTGCACCCAAAAGAGAGATCGTATTCAAAAGTAATTCCCCCGGTAAATTAATGTATCAACTAACCACACCGAGGCCCACAAACCTTTTGGTGTTTCATCTTTTGCAGTTAGGGTTTTGTATGTTTAGGGTTTTCTCATTGATGCTCTATGTTAAAAGGCCTTTTCAACCTCATTTGTAATCATCTTCTTGCGAATGCACATAACTTTCACATCTCTTCTTAGAGATAAGCTACCACCATTCTAGCGAATTCATTTCACTTTGTAATTTTACAGACTCTGCATATTTCATTCTTTAATAGAAATTGAATATTATTGTATCTTTGTGTTTTTGTCCTATTTTTATGTTGCATATCATTCCCTCATAAATCTCAATCAATGGTATCAGAGCAGTCTACTCTTTATTTTTTTCTTCATGCATGTCCCCAGTGAGGTTAGGGTATAAGGAGATGGGATTTGAACTACTTAAGCCTCTGAAAGACCGTCCTCGCCAACCCCGACGACCTCCCATGGAGGAAGAAAAGAGATATGAGGGAGCAAGAGATCTTATTCAGTTGTTGCTCGAGGACACCCTCACATGATAGAGGGATGAGATGATGAATTTTTTTCCCCAAATCCTTTGACAACTATCGACATTAGTAGACACATCTTCATTAATAAACTGCTATGGAGGAACCGCCCCTTTCAAGGCACAAGTTAATTTTGATATTCCTGTATTTGAAGGTCAAATAGATGCAGTTGTTTTAGAAAAATGGTTAAATCTACTAGAAGGTTATTTCTTTGTCCACAATTTCTCTCATAGGGAAAATATCACCTTTGCACTCCTTAAGGTTGTCCCCCATGTCAAAAATTAGTGGGAGACTTACTGTGAAAAAAATGCCTCAGAGGAGTCTAGAATGTTTGAGGTCAAACCCACTTGGGACTCTTTTATGGATGTCGTTAAGGAACAATATTACCCTATTGGAAACTATGACGACTAGTACACGAGATGGACCGCACTACGTCAGGAGAGGAACCAAATAGCGTCAGAGTTCACAAATACCTTCCATACCTTGCGCACCAAGATGGGTATCAAAGACTTTGAGCGACATCTGGTTCTAAAATACCGTGGGGGTCTACATAGGTACATCAAAACAAAAATGGAATTTATGGAAATCTTGTCACTGGGAGCCACTTATTGATGTGTTGTCAAAATCGAGCAAAAATTTAAGCAATGGAATAAGTGGGAGTTCTGGTATGCAAATCCACAAAAATGGAAGTATGGTAAAGGTTGCCCTAACTCACAAAATAGCCACCCTCAAGACAACCATTCCAAGCTACAGGGAAAAAAGGGTAACAAGAAGATGAATAAGGACACTAGAAAGTGGCGTGAGTTCCAAAAAATCCCTTGGAAAAACATCTATGAATGTCGCTCGAAACAATCATTGGTAGTCGAGCTCAAAGAAAAAGAATCGGAACTTTATTCAAAATCTGATTTAGAGCACAACAAAAGGAAACAGATCATCGATCCAGAACCCATTTCTACCATTGTAACCAAAACAATCCAACCAGAGGATCCCCAAGAGGGGGAGCACCTCTTCCATTCACAGATGTGGGTAAAGAGGACCCCACTGCATTTCATTGTTTATAGAAGAAGCCAAAATAACCTAATCTCGACAGAGGTCATCAAGCGATTGGAATTGCCAAAAACACCACACCCACAACCATACAAAATCGGGTGGCTCATCCATGGATGAGATCTCTATGTTTTCCAGTAGTGTCGGATGTACTACAACATCAAGCCCTTCAAGGATGAGGTATTGTGAGATGTTTCCCTTATGGAAGTCTGTGATTTTTTTATAGGACAACCATATATGTGGAAACATCACGCTATTTATGAGTCTCAACACTATAATGTCATTGTTACTACGGGGTTTCAACTCTATGGGGTATCAAAGTTAGTTTCGACTACTATCATTTCATTGATCTCTACAAAACAATGTTGCAAAGTAATCTCTCAAACCACAAAGTTTATACTCTCCATGATTCGATCAGAAGGCGAACACAAGATCACTGCGACAACCACAACCTCGACTCAAGTCCTTTTTATAAAGCAGAAGCAGGTTGAAAAGATTGTAGAAGAGAAAAAATATGTTTATGTTTCACCTATGGGGGTGCCTTTTCACTTCCAAGTTAATAAAATATATAACAGAGCCCTTCGTATCTCTATTGGCCACAACCCTTTTCTAGTGTGCTTAGGGTTCTAGCCATTATCCCCCATTGATCTAACTCTTCATGTCGCATCTTCAATGATAGAGTCCCCCCACACTTAGAAAAAATTAGATCATGTAGCCATATTTGTTGAATGGATCCAACACCTCCAACAATAGGTTCATGACATCCTTCAACATGCTAATGCCAATTACAAGTAGGATAACTGCTTCAGCAAGGAAAGTGGCTCACCAATGTTAAGATTCAACAAAAGTTTTCCTATCTCCCGAGGGAACTTGACACAATGGGGACCATTGCTTCCTAATGGGGGAGGATTGATCCAAGTGGAAATTAGTGGCCACCTGTAAGGTAGCTAGAGAGGTAGCTAGAGAGGTAGCACAAAAGCACCATAATAGATATAGAAGATAATATATATAAGAAACTACTCTTTATTATTACCAAACCCTTGAGTTAGGGAAACACCATACAATAGATCATATTATGGAAGGGATCCTCTCATGTTCACTTGCCTCTTCGAGGGGGAATCCTCCTATTGAGCTACATCTCACAATACAATAATTCTCTTCATATCCCATTACATTTCTTGAACCCCTTTATATAGTACTACCATCACCTAAGAACATTCTAGAGGAGGAATCTTGTAAAAGTAGAACCTTCTAAAAAGTCCTCTTACATTTATTATATCTAATTACCCATTTATTATATCTAACTACCATAGTGGGTCTTATTTAATAATATAGTGGACCTAGTCCACCTCACATTGAATGGCCTCCACTATTATCACTATGGGCCCTCTGCACCCCCCACACTACCTCTCTAGCTACCTTACATTCCATCCCCCTTATGAAAGCGTTGTCCTTAATGCTTGATGTACAACCATATACCAGGGTCTCATGGATAAGTGTGGACCACAATGTTGAAGTAGACTAGAGAACCATGGTCCCATTGTGAAATGGAAGCCACCATGCTGAAGAAGTCCAACCGCCATTGTAAACCAGGGTCCCATGTCCAATTGCTCATGTGAACCCCACATGGAAGATATCGGCACCCAATAGCCAACTAAAAATGATGCTCCCAATACTGACACCTATCATGTGGATCCAAATAAGAATATCCATCCACATAGTGGGAGATGATCAAAGATGAATCTAGAAGAAACAATACCATTGTAGAATATGCAGGCTGGACGCCGATAACTAGCTCTTGATGTGGGACATTAATGTTCTCTATAGAAGGTGGAGTAGAGTCATCAAATAAAATATGGAAATGGTTGTCATCCCAAAAATGACAACTATCCATATACCAATCATCGCAATCGGCCTCAAAATCATACCAAACATATATTTATTGATTATATTCATCCCTGAGGTCCTCCATAAGAAATCTCATTTTCATGTTATCCAATGAATCTTGAATACTACGGAAACTATCATTGAGTCCATCTACAAAACCATCCAATCTGTCAAACAATTGGGCTTTAAATGCTTCAGTAATCTGTAGAATTTATTTGAGGGTTTGAGAATAAATATCCGTCTGAGCACCCTATGAACTCTTCGGTCCCGCAGCCGTCACGAAAAAGCCAAAAAATACAACAATAAATTACTACAGAAAATCGTGGCGTTTTCCAAAAAAAACCTGAAAAACTGTTGAATTTAAAATGCTCATAAATTCACTTCCCGGACTCCGTTTCGGCTGGTTTTGTTTTTGAAATTGAGTGAAATTGTGAGAGGAACTCAGATCTGTAATTTGTTTGGGAAAATTCATCCTCCAGCTGCTACAGAAATATATATATATATATATATATATATATATATATATATATAAGTTTGCGCCGCCATCCACGGAAAAAACCCTGAAAATTGCAGATTTTAAAACTTCAATATCTTAACTTCCTGGACTCCGTTTCGGACGATTTGTTTTTTCAAATTGGTGTTTTGCTGAGAGGAACTTAGATATACAACCTGTTTCAACAAATTTTTTACACAAATATACCAAAAAAATTCTGGAATGTCGCAGCCCTCTTTTTTCTTCTCTGAAAAAAAAAACCTGCAAAAATAAAAAATATTTGCCCACAATGTCTGCCAAGGAAAGTTCTCTGATAACACTTGCTAAGAACCAAAGACCTGAATACAAAATCACCACAATAGTTATCGAAGAGAAAATATATAATAAACCACTATTTATTATTACCAAACCCTTGAGGTAGGGCAACACCATACAATGGATCATATTATGGAAGGGATCCTCTCCTGTTCATTTGCCTCTTCGAGGGGGCATCCTCCTATTGAGCTACATCTCACAATACAATAATTATCTTCATATCCCATTACATTTCTTGAACCCCTTTATATAGTACTACCATCACCTAATAACATTCTAGAGGAGGAATCTTCTAGAAGTAGAACCTTCTAAGAAATCCTTTTACATTTATTATATCTAATTACCCATTTATTATATCTAACTACCATAGTGGGCTTTATTTAATAATATAGTGGACCTAGTCCACGTTACATTGAATGGCCTCCACTATTATCACTATGGGCCCTCTGCCCCCCCTCCCCTCCACTACCTCTCTATCTACCTTACACCACCCACCTATTCCACTGACTCACAACATAGTTTTCGATCTTGGAAGTTTTTCTACGGTTTTTCAGGCCCCAAACTGTCGAGGCCATTTTGAGGCCCTAAACGTTTTTTTTTGTACATTCATGGGGCCAGGGGTTGCTAATGAAATGCCTTGGCCCTAGTTAAAATTTTTAATCCTCGAATAGTTCTTTCCAATGAGCTATTATTCACCCCAAATGGATATTGTATGCAAAAGTAACACCCCCAAGAAGTTAATTTATCAACTAACCACATCGGGGCCCACAAACCTTTTGGCGTTTTATCTTCTGGGGTCAGGGTTTTGGATGTTTAGGGTTTTCTCATTGATTCTTTATGTTAAAATTCCTTTCCATCCTCATTTTTAATCATCTTCTAGTGAATGTGCATAGTCGACACATTTCTTCTCAGAGATAAGCTTCCACCATTCTAGCGAGTTCATTTCACTCTGCAGTTTTACAAACTCTGCATACTTCATTCTTTAACAAAAATTGAATATTATTGTATCTCTATGTTTCTATCCTATTTTTGTTTTTCGTTTCATTCCCTCATAAATCTGGATCAAACTTTAAACATGGGAGATGGGGTTTGTGGCTTTTCTAGGTCTGAAGGCACAAAGGGAAATATTGGGCGATAGTAAATTTCAAGCCTAGGTTAATTCAGGCTTGAGGATTTTTTGTCTTACGTCACTAGGTATCTTAGGATATGGACCTAGGGTTGGACCAAGTCAACTATGGAGAGGTTGACTAGCCAAGGCCCTCCTCAATTTTCTGGTCTCATGTGGATTTATTGGGTGTCTAGAGGAACTCTCAAAGGTTAATGAATATTTGACGCATCTAAGGAATGAGTTGGATTTCACTTGTAGACAATGGGAAGGGTTGTTTTTGGATCTTGTTGTCCAGGGTGGTGCTGATGGTTCATTTAAGTAGAATTGTTTGTGTCAATCTAAGACAACAATGTCAATCCAAAAGGGGATTTTGGAGGGTTGGACAATGGAGTCATAATGTCCAAGAGGTCAATCCTTCATCAATTTCTCCTGAATTTTTTTTAACTTCTTTAGATTATGCAGACCCAAAGCTGAAGGAAGTGGTGGATGAGGAAAAGAAACGCGAAGTAAAAAGTGCATTAGGGAAAAAATTGATAAGATAAAAATGGTGGTGGTCCAAGAAGAGGGTTTAGAGAGCGTTGAAGACTTGATGATATTGGCCTTGGTAGGAAAATTTATGGGAAAAAAGGCAAAGGAAAAGTCCTCAAAATAGTGGTTAGGAGCCAATTGGAACAAAGTGTTGGGTCACACTCCCATTTTTCATAAAATTCTTGTAAGAGGTTGGATATGCTCTGAGATGATAAGAAAGATTGATGTTGATTTTGTCCTTAAGCAAGATTATTATGTGGTCCATCAAGTCTAGTTTTAATTCATTGGAAGCTTGGTCTTGATTCTCAAAGGGAGCCCATGCATATTCAACATTTATGGGCGTTATTTTTATGCTTACCCCTTAAATTATAGTGTGAATATATATTAGCTACTATTGACAATTCAGTAGGATGGTTCATCTTCGTAGAAGAGAATTTTTGGCATAATCTACGTAAACAAATGGATAGGTTTTTGGTGGAAGTGGATTTTGATAGATGGTTTACCAACATATACTAAAATCAATAGGGGAGACTAAGTAATGGTGTATATGTTTGACTATTATAAATTCCCCTTCCAATACTTAGCATGTCATAAAATCGATCACTTGTGGAGGGATTATATTTCTCCAAGAAGAAATTGGCAATATAAGAAAAAAGTATGGGTTGAAAAGTATGCATCTTCAGATCCTCCAAACCAAAAGAATCTAGGAAAGTTAAAGCATGTTGGTGAATAACAAAAAGAGATGATGCAAAATTGGGTTCAAGACTTCGATAGGATGGTCCTTCGGGACATCCCTCTTCTCTATTCACATAAAATTCTCTATTAGAGGAGAATATTCAGTGTTGTCAAGGTATGTTAAGTCCAATCCATGGACTTTCGTCATTGGTAGATATTAGTGTGGTACCCTCGTTTTTAGCATCAAGCCATGAGGATAAAATTATAGAAGACTCTCATATATCCTTCTTTCATCCTTCTCCTAGTGTTGTATATGCATGTTTATCCCTTTACTTGATTCTTGCAAATCCTCGGAAGATGGTGGTAGGGGGGGTTTGAATATTTGGGAATTCATCCAAAATAAAAAAGGATCCAAACAACACACTTCCCCTATTCTCTCTTCATATAAGCTACATCCTAGAAATCCCAACTCAATTACAGAAAGAGGGGAAGTTAAAGTGGGATTAGAAGTGGATGCAGAAAAACCAAATCCTATGGGGAGAAGGTCACACATATCCATAGAAAATTCAAGGGCTTAAAAAGAGGTGAAGGAAGGTAAGAAACTAACTATCAAAGGGGTTCTTAGAATAGTCAAACCCCATAAGCTTGTTCCCACATGATTATCGATTTTCTTAATGTTAGAGGGGTAGGGGGTGCCCCAAAGTAATTAGTCCTCAAAAAAATATTTTCTATATGCAATATTGATATTGTATTGTTCCAATAAAAAATGTGTTTAGGGTAAAAATCCATAGAAATCTTTTCTTCCATATTGAAGGATTA
>ML797997.1:79939-94236 GCA_009831015.1 Picea engelmannii | reverse complement strand
CCGGGGGGGCTGAGGAGGTTTTGGGCTCGGAGGGCTAGGACATCCATTGATGTCCTAGGGCTAGGCGTACTAGTCGGTAGGGTGGCTGGTTTTGGGGTGTCCTAAGGAGCAGCGTCAGGTTCAAGCGGCGGATAACATCAGAGTGAGGTATGCAAATTGTTAGTAAATTTTATTTATGGAAATATTGGATTGAATGTGCTAGATTAAATGAATTTTGAGTGAATTTCAAATTTACTGTTCTGTTTTAATTCAATGATAGTTTAAATTAAATGACGGTCACTACAGGAAAGAACTGGAAGAAGCATTTTCTCAAGGGATTGCAAGACAATGAAGAGAGCTCACTCTTGTGTTATGCAAATCCAGTAGCGGGGAACTTAAAACTCATGGGGCTCCTAATATCTCGACAAAGATATTGCTTGTGAAATTCATCCCTTGAGAGGTTGCTAAATTACTCATACTAAGTTGAGATCCTTCCCTAAAAAATTCACCCTAGTGGTATCATGGTATGGATAAGGGGTGGCCAGTTGTAGAAAGGAACAATGCAACTAAGCCTACGGTTGGGTAGAAAAGTGATCACCCTAAATCATTTTGTTGGGTAGCTTCAATTTCAGATAAGTGTTCTTATTATGCTCATAATACAAATTACATGCAACATGTTTCATTTATTTTATGATTTATATCTTCTTTTGGTTATAAGATGTAGATAGTTGTAGTAAGATGTAAGGAAAGGAAATCATATGTATGATTATTATAGAGTTCAATGTTAGAAATATTTTTAACATGCCTCTAGTTAATATTGTTATGCTTAATATCTAGAATGGCATGAAAGGGTAATTGTGTATGTATGCTCCGATATCTTCTTTTGGTGTCTTGTTCGCATATTTAAATTTATGGTTATGACCTTGTAGCATGGTCATATTGAATTTCCACCTATTATGACCTTGTACTAGAGGGGTTTTACATCAAACCAAAATGTTATACTAGAGGGGACTGGTCCTGGCTAGAGAAAAAATTTGAAAAGAGAATTCTGAGTTGGAACCGTAGGTGGCTTACTCTGGGTGGTAGAATGATACTTGTAAAAGTAGTACTTGAAAGAATATACGTGTATTGGTTTTCATTGGAAAAAATTCCCAAAAGTGTACTAAACAGTATTAGAAGAAGAATGTTTAGCTTTTTATGGTATGGTAAAAAAGAAAAGGAAGGTATACATCTATCAAACTAGAAAAAGATTGCAAAACCTAAAAAGGATGGTGGATGGGGAATACAAAATATTTGTATGTTTGGACAAGGATTGGCGGCAAAAAGCTTATGGAGATGCCTTATGATGCCTGGACTTTGACATGAGGTGATAATGAAAAAATATCTTAAAAGGAAAATTGTTGAAAAGTGGTTCAGACAATGGAGAAAACACTGGAATGGAACCTTAAATTTCTGGAGAGCCCTTACCTCTTCGGTAAACTTAATTTCCAATTGGTTGGTTTGGAAGACTGGGAGTGGGAGAGATATCAGAATAGGTGTTGACCCTATGATAGGGTCTCACTATTTCTATAAATTATCTGAGAATCTTATAATATTGTTAAAGGAACAAGGGATTACCTGTCTTGCTCATGCAAGATCAAATGCACAGGAAGGTATTAACTCAACAAAGTGGAAAAATGATGAAACTTTAGGCCTGGAGGGAATTCAAAAAGATGAATGGACAAATTATATTAAAGGGATGGTAAATGTTGGAATATAATTAAATGATGAGAAAGACATTTTATTGTGGTCTTGGGATACCAAACAAGGTCAAGTTAGTGCTAAACTAGCATATAAAGTTCAAGTGATGGAGGATATGGGGGTAGAGCCAAAATTCTGGTATTCTGAGATTTGGAAGTGGCAAATACCAATGAAGGTAAAATTGTTTGTATGGTTATTTTTGGAACACAAAATTCTTTCTTGGGATAACTTGATAAAAAGGGGTTTTCAAGGAACTAGCATCTGTGTGTTTTGTAAGGAAAGTGAATAATCTATGTTACATTTATTTGGGGACTGCAGTTTTATAAAAATTATATGACAAACTATCTCTAAGGAACTAAAACTAGTCAGTAATTGGTAAGGAGGTTTCTTTGAAAACAGTGTCCTTAATTGGACAAAGAGGAAGGGAAATTGGAATGAAATCCCATGTCTTATTAGCTGGGAGGTATGAAAGCATAGGAACCTGATGATATTTGAAGGAGAACAAAAAGAACATATCAGAGTTTGTAACTACATCTTGCAGGAATTGGGGGAACAAAAAATTGCACAGGATATTCTTCTAAAAAGGATTGATAGGCCACCAACTATTGATTGGATTAGGGTAGTAGGATTTTTTGATGGGGCTTCACAGGAAAGAGGCTCAAAATGCATGGCTGGAGCCATTCTGAAATGCCCAATAATTAGTACATTTAAAATAAAAATGAACTGTGGAAAAGGAACAATTTCTAAAGGGGAATTGATGGCACTTTGGTTAATTTTATATTTTTCTTATCTTAAACAGGTACGGAGATTATTATTGTTGGGGGATTCTAAGGTTATTATTGATTGGTATATTAATGATAGTAATCTTCAGGTGATATCTTTGCAGCCATGGATCACAAAGATTAGAGCGATACACAAGCATTTTCAGCAAATCAAAGCACAACATATCTATAGATCTTATAATCACTATGTTGATCAACTTTCAAAGGAAGCATTGATTTTGGATGAAGGCGGATTTTATTACTCACGGGTTTCAGATGGACAACAAGAAATTTTTGAAAGAATTGATATCAGTCTTTAGGGTTATTTTTTACTTTGAAATTGTTGTAAATTATAGACATAAAGATGGCATAACTTTTTGTATATTTGGAATATAGACATGTAATCAAACATGACTACATGAACAAAAGCTTGGTTAGGAGCTATAAACAGTTAATATTTTTGGAGCATGGATACAGTTTGTAAGATCTGAAAAAGAGACAGTTTTATATTTACTAATATAAGTGTTCTTTTCTTATTAAAAAAAATTCTATCCAAGTCAAAATAACCTCAAATTTTTTATATTACCAAATTCAAGCAATTAAAAAAAATATGTTTGAAAAATTAAATGGCTTTTACATTATATAAATGATATTTTTTAATCAATTAACAAATATACAACATATTCTAAAACAATGTATAAATGATATTTTTTAATTAATTAAAAAATATACAACATATTCTAAAACAATGTATAAATAATATTTTTTAATTAATTAAAAAATATACAACATATGCCCCCGGGGGGCAGCTCAATTGGCAAGTGCCGTGAAAATGAAGTTCCATGAGGTTTCGAGTTCAACTCCCCCCGACTTACCTTGTGTGCTGCGTAAGGGGCATCGTGGGCACACCTGGAGGTAATAGTGGTAGCGGTTGGATAACACGGCCACGTGTAACGCGAGCACGTGCCCAACTAGTTGTTGATTCCTCCAGACATAAAAATTAAAAAAAAATAAAAAAATATATATATATATACAACATATTCTAAAACAATGTATAGACATCTCACTTTGTACTATATGATGCCTTTCCCTCTCCATCTCCCTCATTGTAAATACATGCCTCTCTCTATCCACATCTTCATATTCTAAAACAATGTATAGACATCTCATTTTGTACTCTATGATGCCTCTCTCTATCCACATCTTCTCTTGTGGTAATATAAATTACATCAAAAATTGCCCATACAAAACCCTAGTGGTACACACAGTATAGGCCATGCACTATAGTTGAACAAAGAGAGTTGCGAGCAACAAGTCCCTGCCAATGACAAGAAGAAGTAGGAAGACTGGTTAGTTTAAGTTCATCATGATGTTGTCATAGAAGAAAACTTGGCACATGTACGAGAGCATAGCAGGTACAACAACCTTTTCTTGAAGTTTCTCTATGATACACCTGGATGCATTCATTTGTTTTGAGCTTGATGGCCCTGATGGTTACGTTTGGTAAGAGGGTATACTTGTTTGCATAGTAAGTTCATACCAAGGCACAAATGTTTATATTCCGTAATTTATACGGGCCTTCGAGTTCATAAACAAATAATATGTATATTTATGCTCATATTGGCATGAACTTGTTAACCTAAGTTCATAATGAAGGGCAGATAAACTAATTGTATGTTTAGGATACAAAAAAATTATGCAAAAGGTTAAAAGATCATATGGTGATCATTGTGTGCTATAGAGTTCGTATAGTATCATCCTGGACGGCTAACCCTGAGATTCAAAGAGACATGAGTTTGAGGTGTTTACGAGACAATCAAACATAGAATAAAGGACTTTGAACTGTATAGCTTGGGTCCAGCCTAATTTAGCGGTTAGTGGCACGGTGAAGCTTTATTGACCCATAGAAAAGGGGGTTCACGTAGATCATGCTGCTCGTCCGGCTAAAGGTTTGAGTTCTCGCCTGGAATAGGACCAAGAGATCAACATGTCTCATTATAATTTTAAGGAATAACCTTTTTACAACGCATCATAAGATAAGTTGTATGGGTGGGTAAGACACGGTGTATGGGTAGGCTTCATAGCTTGGTGAACTGCATGTAGTTTCCGCCACTTGGTTTGCATGCATTATGCTAGTGCATCTGGTTACACTTGGATTTCATGCATCACACTTAGTGAGCTGAGTTTGATCAAGGCTATGTGTATTTTCTCTTCGCTACTGACAGTGTGATGGTGGTCCTATGGCTGGATCGAGTGAGTTTGGGTAGGAACAAGACAACCAAACCGTGTAAGGACAACACTAGATTCGTTTCAAGAGTTGTGCTCCCGAGACTCAATTCTCTCTCGTTAGTGCAAGCAAATGAGCTTCTAAGGGGAGAAGCCACAGGAAAATGAGATTCTAAGGGGTGAAGCCACTCACTTGATTGTAAGAATGGTTAAGAATTTATTGCTCATGCTATTTGGCTCTGGGTGATTTACCCTTTGATTCACATTCGGGCAGTCTGAGTAGATTAAGAAGAACAAACATAAGTAGTCAGGAATTCATTGTGTTCACTCACTTTCTTTCTTACACTATTTTTCCTTCTAGTTTGCCCCAACAAATCAACCGAGCGCTTCTGATATTTGTTTTCTGGAAACAACGTTTTAGGTTTTAGCTACTGGATCTTCGTGACAGTTATTGAAGCTGAATAAAATGGTTGTGAGTATTACTATTAATTTATGAGTGGTGGTTATGCTTGGTTGGTTTGGTAGTCTACGTATCCATTAATCTATAATAGGGAGGGGCGTCAAACTTGCCAAAAAATTTCTTTGAAACAACCTTCAATGAACAACACATTTGTTTGAATATGTTTTTACTCAGAATTTATTAGCAACCAAGCATTATGCTTGTGACCTGGGTACACAGAGAAACTGTATTATGTTGAACTGGTGGGCATAAGCGTCGGTGAGAGGAGGCTCACCTCCATTCCCGCCTTTGTGTTTCGGATGGATGCGACTGGTAATGGTGGAGTCAATATCGATTTTCGGACCTTTGTGATGCGTTTGGTTGATTCTGCGTATACTACAATGAGGGATGCTTCCAGGGCCGGGACTGGGAACCTGAATTCCGTAGGTGGGTTTTTTATGTTGGAACCTGAAGTCCGCAGGTGGATTTTTTTATGTTGGAACCTGAAGTCCGCAAGTGGGTTTTCTTTGTTTAATATCTTCCAATCCATAAATGGGGGTAGAGACAGCATAACCAAATTTCTTTGCCTCCATAGATGTGAAAATTCCAAGCTATACATGGGGGTACAGAGGGCAGAAGCAAAAGAAGCCATAATGGAAAAGGTAGAGGCTCCCAAATTTCATAATGACAGATAGAGAATTGGCTATGGAGATTCTGAAAGGTCATTGATTCATACATGCCCAAAGAGGTTCTTTGGGAAATTTGTTTAGATCCAATCATATTTTTCCCAATCAGGGGTCGAGCTCTCATAAAAAAATGAAATGAACCTCAACATAAGATAATAAAGAAACATAACCAATGATGAAAGACTCAACGCATTTGCAAATAAGAGGTGCAGACATGGCTCTCTTCATCTTCTCAAACAATGGAAGACTCTACGAAGATGAAAATAGGAGGTGTGTAGTCTATTATGTTACATCCCGTAGGCTTACTTTGTAGTTTTCAAGAATCTAACTAAATGCAACAACATTACAAAATATCAACAACATTACAAAATGATAAAAAGATTCAATCCTTTCAACCCTGTTAATGCTAGATAGAAAATTGACCATAGAAAATGAATGCTTTCAAAGTTGTCAGTGACAAGAAAGAAAAGTGAGCAACATGATCACTCCTCTCTTTTCAATCTTGCAGGTAGAAGATTTCAATCTTGCAGGAAGAGGATTGAGAAGATAGGTTACATGATGATCATCACTATGCTCATTTCAACGCTTTTCAATCTTGAAGGCAAAAGATTGAGAAGATAGGTTCCATTATAACTCTGCTCTTTTCAGTGTTTTTCAATCTTGCAAGAAGAAGACAATCTTGCAAGAAGAAGACAACATCCGACTTTGAGAAGACAATGTCTAGTTGCAGAGGATTAATAAAACAAAAAAATTACATAAATAAAATAAAACAAAAAATTACATTAATATATAATTATATAAATAAATAAAACAAAACAAAAAATTGGTTGCAGAGGATTATATCAATAAAACAAATAAATACATTAATATAAACAAATAAATAATCCAATTGCAGAGGATTATATAAATAAAACAAAAAATTACATTAATATAGAATTTAAACTATCACATTAGTTAATAATTATAAAAAAAAATATCATATTATAATGAAATATCTTATATTAGAAAATTTTCCCAATTCTCGTTTGATATTTTTTGGGGAAAAAAGAAACGAACATTGGTTTCTAAATAAAAAAATTAATTTAAAAAGCATCCGAAAACATTTAGATTGAAATTCCACCGGACAAAATCAGAAGATATTGAGCCATGGGAAAGGTCCAGTAAAAGCTTTAAAATACAGAACTTATATTTACATAACGAGGAAAATACATAAATATCAGAGTATTACAAGAGATACACACCCCTTGTCTGCCATTAACAACAAGATCGATATATAGCATAAGTGTAGAAAATCTTTACTCATCCTCACAAGGATGGTTATATAGATTGGCACGCGTCTTCGAATCTATGACTCTGGGTAAAATCCTTTGGAAACCTAGGTTTGAGATTTGATTTTCCCGAAGTCCAAAGCCACGAAGGGATCTCATCTGTCGATCTCAGGAGGGCCATGCGTCATCAGATCCATAGCTCAGGGTAAAAGCAGTTGAAGGCAGAGGAGGTTTGAGATTTGATTTTCCCAGAGTCCGGTGACCTGAAGTAATTCTCAATCGTTCAATTCAAGAACACAGGCGTCATCAGATCGCCAGCTCCGGGTAAAAGCACATAGAGGAGCCAAAGGAAAAGGAGCTAGTGCCCGCGCCCTGGAGCACCAAGTTCATGGCAGTCATCGGCACAGAGACGTGGCATTCATCTAGCTCTGACACACGGCACTCATTTCAAGCATTTTAGACATGCTTTCTGCCTGTTTTCGAGTGACACATGTCACCTCTCCATCCACGACATATCAACATGGTGACGCCAGGCCTCCGCATCAGATCATCCTCTGAGAGATGTTATTCTTCAGCGCCAAAAGTAACGCCCCATCCCAAGGAACACTTTTGGCAGATCCTAAATTTGGTGGGCGATTAAGCTTGGAAGTGGCGCTAAATCTAGCGGGTGCGTTCAGATTGCAGATCAAGACCAGACCTACGACCACAGTCCATTACGGGGATGTAACATGCTCGGGCGATATTTTTCTTGAGCGGTCCCGCAATGGAAACCATGGTATGGAGAAAATGCTACATGGAGAAATGTGATGGATTGTGGGCCCAAAAGCGGCCTGAATCCAAACCTCCTTTGACAGCCCCGCAATCTCGTGTTTATATGGCATCCTTCCGAGAGCAGTGCGTAGCCGCCCCCTGAGCATTAGGTCTCGTTCAATCTCTGAGGAGGTAGTTAATGAAAAGAGATCTGGTGGTTGAAACCTTGGCTCACTCCATAAATGGAAGGCATGGAGGTTCCGACCGTGGGGACTAAACCGTCAGCTCATGGTACCCCTGTGGATAGATTTCCCTGCAAAAACCATGTCGATCTAATCTTGTGTCTGACAGAGGGATGAGCATTCAGTCTGATAGAAGAAGTCGTCGACGCAAATCTTTGATTGTAGTGGCCAGGTCACACTCCTGGTAGTGGCGAAATGTTCTGATTATAAATAATTAGTTTTAATATTTTGTTAAGGTCGTCAATTGGTTGAGCAGAGCTCCCTATTTTGTAATGTTTTGATGCCAAAACTGTTCTATGGTTATGTATCAAATTTGAGACTTTCATGTTAATAGAAGTCAACTTATTTTCATCTCTCTGTAAAAACTATGCTAAATCAGTCGGGCATGGAGGATCCAGTTGAGGGTTGTTATGTTGTTGTAATGTAGGTTCAATTACAGTGGTATCGTGACCAGTTTTAGTCAACTCCCTTGTTATCTTTCTCCCTCTTACACTGAATGGCTCGGGCATGGAGGATCCAGTCGAGTTGTCGTAATTGCATTGTGATGTAGGTTTGATAATTGTGTTGTGACTGTGTGCTTATGCTCAAGAGTGATATTGAGTCTGAGTTTTTCTTCTCCAAGCTGCTTGAAATCCCGATGCTCATAACAGTCTTGTTCACCTTTCTCAATAAGTCTTCTCTCTGCTCACACTTAAACTCAATTCACTGACTAAAGTTAATGTGGCCCTCACTTCCTTGTGCATTTCTTGTCCAGTTTCGTGTTGAACATCATTCATATATTGAGTTTTGTCCATTGACCTCCACTCATATAAAACCAACATCCACCAAAAGCTCTAATGGGTATTGGGCTTATCCTCCTGCAATCTGAGGGTGACTCTCAGTGCTAACATTCATGGCTTCGTTGCCGGGGAATGAATTGAAGACATTTTCCTGGGTAAGAACGACAAAGAAATTCTGATTTTGAAGGTGCATCAAAAATCAATACCATTGAAGATTGCATATCTTGCACCTGGCGACTCCACTACTTTAGTTGTGGCTTCCAAAGGCAGACACACGAGGTGTACTCCACAACTGCCTCTGTCTACACCTAAAGCTAACCCAGAGGGAATTATTAAGAAAGGAAAGATTTCTCAAGAAGACTTTTAGTTGTTGTCCCAGATTGAAAGGCTCCCTGGGAAGAACGACATTGCAGAGATCCAGTTTTTGATGGTGAACTAACGCTGGACACATTATTCTGACGACTCATTTTTCACCATGGCGACTCCACTAGTTTGAAATGGAAAATATTTTAGCTGAGAGGTATGCCTTCTGTGATTTTTTGAAAATAGTGGGTTTCCCTAATCCACTGCCTGATAGAGATGAATGGGAAATAAGCCTTCCTAAATTCCAAGGAGAAGAGTGGGAAGTACCAACTGAAAATTTGCTGGACTTTCATGAATTTATTCATCGACTTCATATCGTGCATGAAGATGTTCAGATTAAGTTTTTCAAGCTTTCATTAAGGGGGATTGCTCATGATTGGTGTCGATCTCTTCCCATTGCAAGCATTAGCTCTTTGACAGGTTTTCATGCATCTTTCAATTCGTTTTGTAAAGATTATTTTTCAGCTGAGTATATTTATGAAAAATGTTGTGATGAGTTTTCTTTGCTTTATAAAGATTTTTCCTGTCACAAGGACCAGATTTGTGATGAAGCATTTATTGTGAAAGAAAGCATTTGCCATGAAGATCATGAGGCGTTGAATGATATTTATTATGATAGGAATAACATAGAAATGGTTGGCATCATATCGGATGTATCTATTGGTTTAAGCGTTCATGAAGATCAACACGTCTCTTCTGAATATTCCAATGTCGAAGAGCAAGCGTATTCTACATGAGATTTTTCTCCTGACTGCAAAGCTGAGATAGATGAAAAGTTAGTGACCCAAGCTAGGGAAGATTTCTCTATATTTTTTCCCAGCTTTTCAGAATTGAAGGAAGATTTTGCTTGCTGCTCTTATGAAGGAAATGCAAAGGATATTTTGGTCCTTGAAACAAAGGTTTTTGGCAGCCCTGCTTATGATGAAGAAGTGATTTCAAATACTGACCAAGAAAAACCAACTTTTGATGAATATCCCAATGCAGATAACGAAGAGAAGAGATTTTCCATGGTTCATGTTTATGATGATTATGAATCTAATCCTTAGGAGAGCCATGAAGGAGAAATGTCAGAGCTAAATGTGAAGTTTATCTCCTGTCCAAAGCTCGTAAATGAGCAGATATCACCTCAGACTAGTCAACCTACATCAGTTCTCCACCCACATGTACACTCTGAGAACATCAAATGACGGGTGAGCAACAATGAAGGACATGAGGTAATTTCTTACCAGTTGAGCTTTCCTAATTATAATTTTTTTGACCCTGTGGGTTTTTATATGGAGTTGTGTTTTCCAAAAGCATTGGAGCCTCCAAAATTATTCATCTTATCATCATTTGGGGGTATTGTCAGTATTCCAAGGCATGTTTTATGTATGTTGTCATACTTCCTTTACCTTTTGTGGATCATTTGCAATAAAGGGAAGAATTATATTACCAAGCAGTCTAGGTGGCTATGGTGGAAGTTTGCTTTCACCTAGCACTTTGTAAAAATCAGTTAGTCTAGGAGTGTACATAAATAAGCTCCTTCTGGAGCCCATGTGTTTGTTTCTGTTTTTAGTAGAGTAGTGTACATATCTCCCCGGTTTCTTCGATGAAAGTTTTGAGTTAGACTCCATAGCCCAACAGCTAAGGCACTGGAGCTGCATGTTCTTGGCATCTCATAGGGAGCATGCCATCCCCTGTGGAGCCAAATGTTATCACATAATGTTCTCTGGAGTCGTATGTGTTCGTTGTTGGTACCTAGGTCTGTAATTTTGCCCTGTCCCTCTCCTTTTTGCAGGCCAAATCTTAAGTTTTTCCCCCTTTCGGCTTGTAAATCGTTTTCTGCTTGCCCTTGTTTGTTTGTGCGTCCTGGTTTTCCTTGAATATATTACTTGAGATAAACGTCGGCCCCAAGCCCCTCTGTTTTTCTCCAAGAAAGAGCACTTGCCTGCTGTATTTCAGTCACTGGTCTCCCTATTTTCCCAAGCCCACAACAAAATTGTCCAAGTCCTTGTTCACGCAGGTCACAACCTTGAGCATGAAGCGCAGCTTTCAGAACAGTTTATTTCAGACTTGAATTGCAAGCAGCAGGCGAGTCCATTTTGCGACGGTGGGGATCCCCTGTGAAGATTGGATTAACGGCCCCGGGGTATTCAGAGTTTCAAAATTGCACAAGTATAGCACAATAAAAAGCGCCGAAGTCTCGAAGAAATCACAAATCGTTGATCTTAAAAGGGACAGGTGGCAGTTGATCCAAGCATTCGGGGAAATGAGCTTCGAGAGTTTCGAAGTGAGAAGTGCATAAAACTTCTGGAGAGTCGAAGCCCAAACTCCTGAAGCAATCGTGGACCACTGATCTCAAAATCAGAAGGGAGTCGTTGATCTTAGCGGCAGTGCCTCCCGAAGGCCCGAAGTCCCGGAGTCCTGAAGAGGATCTTGGCCATCCAAATCCAGAATGCCACGCGTCATCAAATCTATGACTCCGAGTAAAATCCCTTGGAAGCCCAGGTTTGAGATTTGATTTTTCCGAAGTACGGATCCACAAAGGGATCTCAGCCGTTGATCTCAGGAGGGCCACGTGTCATCAGATCCATAGCTTCGGGTAAAAGCAACTGAAGGAAGAGGAGGTTTGAGATTTGATTTTCCCGGAGTCTAGAGACTCAAAGTAATTCTCAGTCGTTCGATTCAAGAAGACATGCGTCATCAGATTGCCAGCTCCGAGTAAAAGCACATATAGGAGCCAAAGGAAAAGGAGCTAGCGCCTGAGCCCTGGAGCACCAAGTTCGTGGCAGTGGTCGGCACAGACACGTGGCATCCGTCTAGCGCTGACACATGGCACTCATTTCAAGCATTTTAGACATGCTTTCTGCGTGTTTCCAAGTGACACATGTCACCTCTCCGTCCGCGACATATCAACATGGTGACGTCAGGGCTCCACATAAGATCATCCTCCGAGCGCTGTTATTGTTCAGTGTTAAAAGTAGCGCCCCATCCCAAGGCACACTTTTGGCAGATCCTAAAGTTGGTGGGCAATTAAGCTTGGCACTGGCCGTAAATCTAGCGGGTGCGCTCAGATTGCAGATCAGGACTAGACCTACAACCACTGTCCATTGCGGGGACGCAACATGCTTGGACGATATTTTTCTTGAGTGGTCCCGCAATGGAAACCATGGTATGGCGAAAATGCTATGTAGTGAAATGTGATGGATTGCGGGCCCAAAAGTGGTCTGAATCCAAACCGCTTTTGACGGCCCCGCAATCTCGTGTTTATATGGAATCCTATCCGAGAGAAACGCGTAGCCGCCCCCTGAGCATTAGGTCTCGTTCAATCTCCAAGGAGGCAGTTAATGAAAAGAGAGTTGGTGGTTGAAACCTCGGCTCACTCCATAATTGGAAGGCATGGAGGGTCTGGTCGTGGGGACTGAACCGTCAGCTTGTGGTACCCCTATGAACAGATTTCCCTGCAAAAACCATGTCAATCTGATCTCGCATCTGACAGAGGGATGCATGTTTAGTTTGACAGAAGAAGTCATCAACACAATGCTTTGATTGTAGTGGCCAGGTCACACTCCTGGTAGTGGCGAATTGTTCTGAGTATAAATAATTAGTTTTGATAATTTGTTAAGGTCGTCCACTGGTTGAGTAGAGCTCCCTATTTTGTAATGTTTTGATGCCAAAACTGTTCTCTGGTTATGTATCAAATTTGAGACTTTGATGTTAATAGAAGTCGGCTTCTTTTCATCTCTCTGTAAAAACTGTGTTGAAACACTTGGACATGGAGGATCCAGTCGAGGGTTGTTATGTTGTTGTAATGTAGGTTTGATTATAGTGGTATCGTTACCAGTTTTAGTCAGCTCTCTTGTTATCTTTTTCCCTCTTACACTGAATGGCTCGGGCATGGAGGATCCAGTTGAATTGTCGTAGCTGCATTGTGATGTAGTTTTGATTATTGTGTTGTTGTGACTGTGTTGTTTGGACATATTTCAATGTCTGAAGCTTGTGCTCAAGAGTGATCTTGGGTTTGAGTTTTTCTTCTCCAAGTTGCTTGAAAGCCTGATGCTCATAGCATTCTTGTTCACATTTCTCACTAATTCTTCCCTCTGCTCACACTTAAACTCAATTCACTGACTAAAGTTAATATGGCCCTCACTTCCCTGTGCATTTCTTGTCCAGTTTCGTGTTGAACATCATTCATATATTGAGTTTTGTCCATTGACCTCCACTTATATAAAACCAACATCCACCAAAAACTCTGATGGGCACTGGCCTTATCCTCCCGCAATCTGAAGGTGACTCTTAATGCTAACACAACGCATTCGCAAATAAGAGGTGCATGCATGACTCTCTTCATCTTCTCCAATAATGGAAGACTCTACAAAGATGCAAATAGGAGGTGCGTAGTCTATTATGTTACATCCCGTAGGCTTACTTTGTAGTTTTCAAGAATCTGAATAAATGCAACAACAGTACAAAATGATAAAAAATTCAATCCTTTCAACCTTGTTTGTTAATGCCATATAAAAAATTGACCATAGAAAATGAGTGCTTTCAAAGTTGCTAGTGACGAGAAAAAAAAGTGAGCAATATGATCACTCCTCTCTTTTCAATCTTGTAGGTAGAAGATTTCAATCTTGCAGGCAGAAGATTGAGAAGATAGGTTCCATGATCATCACTCTACTCTTTTCAACGTTTTTCAATCTTGAAGGCAAAAGAGGAGGACCATTTTGAGAAGACAAGTTGCAAAGATTGAGAAGAAAGGTTCCATTATAACTTTGCTCTTTTCAATGCTTTTCAATCTTGCAAGAAGAAGACAATCTTGCAGGAAAAAGACAACACCCGACTTTCAGAAGACAACGTCCAGTTGCAGAGGATGCCCATTCCTTGAGGAGGAGAGGCATGTCCCATTCCTTGAGGAGGAGAGGCACGAGGTTGAGCAGAAGAGAAAATGCAACTGGGTAAGAGATTGAGAAGGGAAATGCAACTGCTTAAGAGATTAATGGACTCATCGTGCATGCCCATAAGAATGAAGAAGATAGATTATTTTGGATTTTCCTTGAACTCATGAAAGCGACATGTAAGCTACCA
>ML797997.1:29400-64139 GCA_009831015.1 Picea engelmannii | reverse complement strand
TTCTATTGGAGCGTGATAGTCTTCAGCTGGAGAGTTTGGCATTCAGATCTGCTTGTATTGATCTTCATTTCTTATTCAGCCTTTGGAGGCATTATTTTGTATTAGCGGGAGCATTTTGTAGCAGCTCATATCTATTGCTTGTAAGACCATCTGAGGTTTATGCCAGATCGGCCATCTATTGTATTGATCTTACATTGCTCATAATAAAAGGTCAGATCTTTGCTTGTGCTTCTACATCTTGAATATATTGTGATCTCCATGTGTTGATGAATCTTGTATGCACTTAATAACTCAATAAATCAGTAGTAGTTAGTGATTCCAAGAAAGAATTTGGCTTGGGATCATTACACCATACCTTGCGCACCAAGATGGGTATCAAAGACTTTGAGTGGCATCTGGTTCTAAAATACCATGGGGGTCTACATAGGTACATCAAAACACAAATGGAATTTCTGGACATCTTGTCACTGGGAGCCACTTATTGATATGTTGTCAAAATCGAGCAGAAATTTAAGCAGCGGAATAAGTGGGAGTTTAGGTATGAAAATCCACAGCAACGGAAGTATGGTAAAGGTTTCCCTAACTCACAAAATAACCACCCTTAAGACAACCATTCCAAGCCGCAGGAAAAGAAGGGTAACAAGAAGATGAATAAGGACACTAGAAAGTGGCATGAGTTCCAAAAACGCCCTTGGAAACACATCGATGAATGTCACTCGAAACAATCATTGGTGGTCGAGCTAAAAGAAAAAGAATCAGAACTTGATTCAAAATCTTATTTAGAGCACAATAAAAGGAAACAGATCATCGATCCAGAACCCATTGCTACCATCGTAACCAAAACAATCCAACCAGAGGATCTCGAGGAGGGGGAGCGCCCCTTCCATTCACAGATGTGGGTAGAGAGGAATCCACTACATTTCATTGTTGATAGAAGAAGCCAAAATAACCTAATCTCAACAGAGGTCGTCAAGCGGTTAGAATTTCCAAAAACACCACACCCACAACCATACAAAATTGGGTGGCTCATCCATGGACGAGATCACTATGTCAATCAATAGTGTCGCATGTACTACGACATCAAGCCCTTCAAGGATGAGGTATTGTGTGATGTTTCCCCTATGGAAGTTTGTGATGTTTTTTTAGGACAACCATATATGTCGAAACATCACAGTATTTATGAGTCTCAACACTATATTGTCATTGTTACTATGGGGTCTCAACTCTATGGGGTACCAAAGTTAGTTCTGACTACTGTCATTTCATTGATCTCGACAAACAAATGTTGCAAAGTAATCTCTCAAACCACAAAGTTTATTCTCTTCATGATTTGATCAGAAGGTGAACACAAGATCACTGCGACAATCACATCCTCGACTTAAGTCCTTTCTATAAAGAAAAAGTAGGTTGAAAAGATTGTAGAAGAGAAACAATATGTTTCTTCTTCACCTATAAGGGTGCCTCTACACTTCCAAGTCAAGAAAATCAATAACAAAGCCCTTCGTATCTCTATTGGCCACAACCCTTTTCTAGTGTGCTTGGGGTTCTAGCCATTAGCCCCCATTGATCTAACTCTTCATGTCGCATCTTCAATGACAGAGTCCTCCCAGACTCAGAAAAAATTAGATCATGTAGCCATATTTGTTTAATGGATCCAACACCTCCAACAATAGGTTCATGACATCTTTCAACAAGATAATGCCAAGTACAACCAGTATAATTGCTTCATCATGGAAAGTGGCTCACAAATGTTAAGGTTCAAAAAAAGTTTCCCTATCTCCCGAGGGAACTTGATATAATGGGGACCATTGATTCCGAATGGGGGAGGATTGATCCAGGTGGAAATTAGTGGCCACCCACCTATTCCACTGGCTCACAACACAGTTTTCCATCTTGGCAGTTTTTCTACGGTTTTTAGGCCCCAAACTGTCGGGGCCATTTTGAGGCCTTAAACGGTTTTTTTTTTGGAACTTCATGGGGCCAAGGGTTGCTAACAAAATACCTTGGCCTTAGTCAAATTTTTTAATACTCGAATATTTCTTTCCAACGAGCTATTATTCACCCCAAATGGAGATTATATACAAAAGTAACACCCCTGAGAAGTTAATTTATCAACTAACCACATCAGGGCCCACAAACCTTTTGGTGTTTCATCTTCTGGGGTCGGGTTTTTGGATTTTTAGGGTTTTCTCATTGATTCTTTATATTAAAATTCCTTTCCATCCTTGTTTTTAATCATCTTCTAGTGAATGTGCATAGCCGACACATTTCTTCATAAGATGCCACCATTCTAGCAAGTTCATTTCACTCTGTAGTTTTACAAACTCTGCATACTTCATTCTTTAACAGAAATTGAATATTATTGTATCTCTGTGTTTCTATCCTATTTTTGTGTTTCATTTCATTCCCTCATAAATATGGATCAACCTTTAAACATGGGAGATGGGGTTTGTGGTTTTTCTAGGTCTGAAGGCGCAAAGGGAAATATTGGGCGATAGCAAATTTCAAGCCTAGGTTAATTCAGGGTTGAGGATTTTTTTTCTTGTGTCACTAGGTATCTTAGGATATGGACCTAGGGTTGGACCAAGTCAACTATGGATAGGTTGACCATCCAAACCCCTCCTCAATTTTCTGGTCTCATGTGTATTTATTGGGTGTCTAGAGGAACTCCCGAAGGTTAATGAAGATTTGATGCGTCTAAGGAATGAGTTGGATTTCACTTGTAGACAATGAGAAGGGTCTTTTCTGGAGCTTGATGTGCAGGGTGGTGCTAATGGTTCACTTAAGTAGACATTTTTGTGTCAACCTAAGACAACAATGTCAATCCAAAAGGGGATTTTGGAGGGTTGGAGTCATAATGTCCAAGAGGTCAATCCTTCATCAATTTCTCCTGAAAAAATTATAACTTCTTTAGATTATGCAGACCCAAAGCCGAATGGACAAGATCTTAGGTTGAAGTAAAAAGTGCATTAGGGAAAAATGGACAAGATAAAAATGGTGGTGGTCCAAGATGAGGGTTTAGAGAGGGTTTAAGACTTGATGATATTGGCCTTGGTAGGAAAATTTATGGGAAAGAAGGTAAATGAAAAGTCCTTGAAATAGTGGTTAGAAGCCAATTGGAACAAAGTCTTAGGTCACACTCCCATTTTTCATAAAATTCTTGTAAGAGGTTGGATATGCTTTGAGATGATAAGAAATATTGATGTTGATTTTGTCCTTAAGAAAGATTATTATGGGGTCCATCAAGTCCAATTTGAATTCATTGGAAGCTTGGTTTTGATTCTCGAAGGGATCCCATGAATATTCAAAATTAATGGGCGTTATTTTTAGTGTTACCCCTTAAATTATAGTGTGAGTAAATATTAGTTACTATTGACAATTCAGTAGGATGGTTCATTTCCCTATAAGAGAATTTTTGGCATAATCTACGCAAACAAATGGATAGTTTTTTGGTGGAAGTGGATTTCATAGATGGTTTACCAACATATATTGAAATCAATAGGGGAGACTAAGTAATGGTGTAGATATTTGACTACTAGAAATTCCCCTTTCAATGCTTAGCATGTCATGAAATTTATGTCAGGGTAAAAATCCACAGAAATCCTTTCTTCCATATTGAAGGATTATAAATTATGCTCCATTGATGTTGTTGGTTTATCTAGGAGCCTTATGACCAGGTGGAATTCTATTTTTGATGCCATATCCACTCATTTTCTTTCTACGTGTATTGTCTTAAAAGGAAGATATAAAAGATTAGATAAAATGTTCAAGGTGGTGAACCTCTATGATCCATATGGATATAGTAAACCTTTCTAGGATGATCTAGATTATTTTCGGCACGAAATGAGATCGGAGATATAATAAAGAAATGCGCAGAGATATCGCATATATTCAATAGTATAACATAAATATATCAGAGATGAAACCATAAACACATATATACAGTAATACACGATTTCTATGAATGAAATAAATGTACAGAGACTGTAAAATACAGAGTGAAAGACTCAATAGAATGGTGGCAGCTTATCTCTGAGAAGAGATGTGACGGCTACTCACATTCGCAAGAAGATGATTACAATGAGGCTCTAGAGGACTTTTTACAATAAATAGGAATGCAAAAAGTCCTAGACATCCAAAAACCTAACCCTAGGAGATGAAGCGCCAAAAGTCATGTGGGCCCCGTTTGGGTAAGTTAGTACATTAACTTCCCACGGTCGTAACTTTTGCATACGATCTCCATTTTAGGCGTATGATAGATCGTTGGAAAGGTATCGTCGAGGAGATTCATTTTGGGGGCTCAATCATGCCTTCAACTATCATTGAGAACCTCGATCTCGAAAAACCTTCATTTAGGCCCTGAAAATGGCCCCGGAAGTTAAAACCTGCTAAAAATAGTAAATTGCCAAAATTGCCAGAAAACTATTTTGAGCTGGTAAAAAAAGGTGGGTGGCCACCGATATCCACATGGATCAATCCTCCCTCCTTAGGAAGAAATGGTCTCCATTGCATTGAGTTCCCGGGGGGAGAGGGAAAAACATTTGTTGGATCTGCATCTGGGTGAGCTGCTTGTATTGCTGGAGACGTCGAGCTGCTTAGTTTGTGGAAGTCTGTCATGAACCTGTTGAAGTTGAGGCTGTTCAACAAGTCGAGATACATGAGAGGAAGGTGTGCAAAAGGAATTTTTGTGCTTTGCTGAAACCTTGTCGACCTGCTTCTATTGGATAGAAGGTGCAGGGGGCGAAACTGTAGTGGTTGCAATGTCCTTCTGTTCTCCTTTCGAACAGATTGTGAAGAAGCTGAATTTTGCAGTATGAGATACTACCTTGCGGCACTATTTAGGTGGAACAATAGTTGGAACTACCTCTAGTATTCTGTAGAGATGACCCCCCAAAGTAACAATGACACTACGGGGTCGAGACTCATAAACAACATGGCGCTTCCACATATATGGTTGGCCCAAGAGAACATCACAGACATCTAGTGGGGAAACATCACATAATACCTCGTCCTTGAAGGGCTGGATGCCGTATGACAATCGACATTGCTGGCTGACACGAAGATCTCGTCCTTGGCGAAGCCACCCGATGTTGTATGGCTGTGGGTGTGGTGTTGTCGATAATCCAAACTGTTTGACGACCTCTGCTGAGATGAGGTTCTTCTGGCTTTCGCTATCAACAATAAAATGCAGCAGGGTCCCCTTCACCCACATCTGTGAATGAAAAAGGCACTCCCCCTCTTCGGGATCTATTGGTTCTTCTGGTTGAATAGCTGCGGTTGCGACAATAGCAGTGGGGTCTGCGTCAATGATCTGTCCTTTACCATTATTTTTAGAATCAGATTTTGAATCAAGGTTCTACTCCTTGTCTTTGATCTCATCCACCAATGACTGTTTTGAGCGACATTCATCGGTGTGGTGCCAGGGGATTTTGTGGAAATCGCACCATTTTCCAGTGTCCTTCTTTGTCTTCCCGTGACCCTTCTTTTTCTGTGTCTTGGACTGGTTTTCGGGAGATTGTTTGTTAGGGTCGTCTTTGTCATACTTCGGTTGTTGCGGATTTGTAGACCCAAACTCCCATTTGTTCTGGTGCTTAAATTTCTTCTTGATTTTTATAGCATATCGATAAGTAGCATCGAGTGATGAGCTGTCTAGAAAATCCATTTCAGTCTGGATGTATCTGTGTAGAGCCCCACGGTATTTCAAAACCAAATGTCGCTTGGAGTCTTTGATACCTAGCTTGGTGCGCAAGGTATGGAAGGTATTGGTGAACTCTGGGACTTCTTGGCCCCTCTCTTACCACAGCATGGTCCATCTCATGTACTGGTCATCATAGTTGCCAACAGGGTAATACTGTTCCTTTACTGCATCCACAAAAAAATCCCAAGTGGGATCGGCCCCATATATTCCAGACACCTCTGTGGAACTTTGCTCCCAGTAAGTTTCCCACCAATATTTGACATGAGGGAGAGCTTTAAGGAGTGCGAAGGTGATCTTTTCTTTGTCAAAAAAATTGTGAACATAGAACTAACCTTCTAGCAGAGTTAACCATTTTTCTAGGGCTTCTGCATCTATCTGTCCTTCAAATACAGGAATATCAAAGTTAACTTGTACCTTGAAAGGCGAGGTACCTCCAAAGTGGCCGCTTGATGAAGATACGCCTGATTCTATCAGTAGACATTGAAGGATGTGGGCAAAATTCTCCATCATTTCATCCTTCTGTCGCGTGAGAGCTTGCTCAAGCAACAGATTGATAGGATCGTTTGCTCCGTCATTTTTCTTTTCTTCCGCCATTGAGTGTTTCTTGGGTGTGCGAGAGTGATTGTCTTCAAGAGAGACAAGCTCGAGACCCAACTTTCTATACTCGGACCTCGTCGGGGACATGCACTGAAAAAACCGATCAAGAGCAGCCTGCTCTGATACCAATGATCTAGATTATTTTCGGCACGAAATGAGATCGGAGATATAATAAAGAAATGCGCAGAGATATCGCAGATATTCAATAGTATAAATGAAATAAATGTACAGACACTGTAAAATACAGAGTGAAAGACTCAATAGAATGGTGGTAGCTTATCGCTGAGAAGAGATGTGACGGCTACTCGCATTCGCAAGAAAATGATTACAATGAGGCTCTAGAGGCCTTTTTACAATAAACAGGAATGCCAAAAGTCCTAGACATCCAAAAACCTAACCCTAGGAGATGAAGCGCCAAAAGTCATGTAGGCCCTGCTTGGGTAAGTTAGTACATCAACTTCATAGGGTCGTAACTTTTGCATACGATCTCCGTTTTAGGCGTATGATAGCTTGTTGGAAAGGTATCGTCGAGGAGATTCATTTTGGGGGTTCAATCATGTCTTTGGATATCATTGAGAACCTCGATCTCAAAAAACCTTCATTTAAGCCCTCAAAATGGCCCCAGAAGTTAAAACCTGCTAAAAATAGTAAATTGCCAAAATTGTCAGAAAACTATTTTGAGCCAGTGGGAAAAGGTGGGTGGCCATCGATATCCACCTGGATCAATCCTCCCTCCTTAGGAAGCAATGGTATCCATTGCGTTGAGTTCCCGGGGGAGAGGGAAAAACGTTTGTTGGATCTGCATCTTGGTGAGCTGCTTGTATTGCTGGAGATGTCGCGTTGCTTAGTTTGTGGAAGTCTGTAATGAACCTGTTGAAGTTGAGGCTGTTCAACAAGTCGAGCTACATGAGAGGAAGGTGTGGAGAAGGAATTTTTGTGCTTTGCTGCAACCTTGTCGATCTGCTTTTGTTGGATAGAAGGTGCAGGGGGCGAAACTGTAGTGGTTGCAATGTCCTTCTATTCTCCTTTCGACCAGATTGTGAAGAAGATGAATTTTGCAGTATGAGATACTACCTTGCGACACTTTTTAGGTGGAACAATAGTTGGAACTACCTCTGGTATTCTGTAGAGATGACCCCCCAAAGTAACAATGACACTACGGGGTCGAGACTCATAAAAAACATGGCGCTTCCACATATATGGTTGGCCCAAGAGAACATCACAGACATCCAGTGGGGCAACATCACATAATACCTCATCCTTGAAGGGCTGGATGATGTATGACAATCGACATTACTGGCTGACATGAAGATCTCATCCTTGGCGAAGCCACCCGATGTTGTATGACTGCGGGTGTGGTATTGTCGACAATCCCAACTGTTTGACGATCTCTGCTGAGATGAGGTTCTTCTGGCTTCCGCTATCAACAATAAAATGCAGCGGGGTCCCCTTCACCCACATCTGCGAATGAAAAAGGCGCTCCCCCTCTTTAGGATCTGTTGGTTCTTCTGGTTGAATTGCTGCAGTTGCGACAATAGCAATGGGGTCTGTGTCAATGATCTGTCCTTTACCAGTATTTTCAGAATCAGATTCTGAATCAAGGTTCGGCTACTTGTCTTTGATCTCAGCCACCAATGACTATTTTGAGCGACAGTCATCGGTGTTGTGCCAGGGGCTTTTGTGGAAATCGCACCATTTTCCGGTGTCCTTCTTTGTCTTCCCGTGACCCTTCTTTTCCTGTGTCTTGGACTAGTTTTCGGGAGACTGTTTGTTAGGGTCGTCTTTGTCATACTTCGGTTGTTGCGGATTTGTAGACCCGAACTCCCATTTGTTCTGGTGCTTAAATTTCTGCTCGATTTTAAGAGCATATCGATAAGCAACACCGAGTGATGAGCTGTCTAGAAAATCCATTTCAGTTTGGATGTATCTGTGTAGAGCTCCACGGTATTTCAGAACCAAATGTCGCTCAAAGTCTTTGATACCTAGCTTGGTGCGCAAGGTATGGAAGGTATTGGTGAACTCCGGGACTGTTTGGCCTCTCTCTTGCCGCAGTGTGGTCCATCTCATGTACTGGTCCTCATAGTTGCCAACATGGTAATACTGTTCCTTTACCACAACAACAAAAAAATACCAAGTGGGATCGACCCCATATATTCCAGACTCCTCTGTGGAACTTTGATCCCAGTAAGTTTCCCACCAATGTTTGACATGAGGGAGAGCTTTAAGGAGTGCGAAGGTGATCTTTTCTTTGTTGAAAAAATTGTGAACAGAGAAATAACCTTCTAGCAGAGTTAGCCATTTTTCTAGGGCTTCTGCATCTATCTGTCCTTCAAATACAGGAATATCAAAGTTAACGTATACCTTGAAAGGCGAGGTGCCTCCAAAGTGGCCGATTGATGAAGATGCGCTCGATGCTATCGGCAGGCTTTGAAGTATGTGGGCAAAATTCTCTATCATTTCGTTCCTCTGTCGCATGAGAGCTTGCTCAAGAAACAGATTGATAGGATCCTCTGCTCCGTCATTTTTCTTTTCTTCCACCATTGAGGGTTTCTTGGGTGTGCGAGAGCGATTGTATTCAAGAGAGACAAGCTCAAGACCCAACTTGCTATACTCGAACTTCGTCGGGGACATGCATTGAAAACAATGATCAAGAGCAGCCTGCTCTGACACCACCGATCTGGATTATTTTCGGCACGAAATGAGATCGGAGATATAATAAAAAAATGCACAGAGATATCGCAGATATTCAATAGTATAACAGAAATATATTAGAGATGAAACCATAAACACAGATATATAGTAATACATGATTTCTATTAATGAAATAAATGTACAGAGACTGTAAAATACAGAGTGAAAGACTCAATAGAATGGTGGCAGCTTATCTCTGAGAAGAGATGTGACGGCTACTCGCATTCGCAAGAAGATGATTACAATGAGGCTTTAGAGGCCTTTTTACAATAAACATGAATGCCAAAAGTACTAGACATCCAAAAACCTAACCCTAGGAAATGAAGCACCAAAAGTCATGTCGGCCCCGTTTGGGTAAGTTAGTACATCAACTTCCCAGGGTCGTAACTTTTGCATACGATCTCCATTTTAGGCGTATGAAAGCTCGTTGGAAAGGTATCGTCGAGGAGATTCATTTTGGGGGCTCAATCATGCCTTTAGCTGGGTGAGCTGCTTGTATTGCTGGAGACGTCGCGCTGCTTAGTTTGTAGAAGTCTGTCATGAACCTATTGAAGTTGAGGCTGTTCAACAAGTCGAGCTACATGAGAGGAAGGTGTGCAGAAGGAATTTTTGTGCTTTGCTGCAACCTTGTCGACATGCTTCTATTGGATAGAAGGTGCAGGGGGAGAAACTGTAGTGGTTGCAATGTCCTTCTGTTCCCCTTTCGAACAGATTGTGAAGAAGTTGAATTTTTCCGTATGAGATACTACCTTACGACACTTTTTAGGTGGAACAATAGTTGGAACTACCTCTGGTATTCTGTAGAGATGACCCCCCAAAGTAACAATGAAACTACGGGGTCGAGACTCATAAACATCATGGCGCTTCCACATATATGGTTGGCCCAAGAGAACATCACAGACATCCAGTGGGGCAACATCACATAATACCTCGTCCTTGAAGGGATGGATGCCGTATGAAAATCGACATTGTTGGCTGACACGAAGATCTCGTCCTTGGCGAAGCCACCCGATGTTGTATGGCTGTGGGTGTGGTGTTGTCGACAATCCCAACTATTTGATGACCTCTACTGAGATGAGGTTCTTCTGGCTTTCGCTATCAACAATAAAATGCAGCGAGGTCCCCTTCACCCACATCTGTGAATGAAAAAGGCACTCCCCCTCTTCGGGATCTGTTGGTTCTTCTGGTTGAATTGCTGTGGTTGGGACAATAGTAGTGGGGTCTGCGTCAATGATCTATCCTTTATCATTATTTTCAGAATCAGGTTCTGAATCAAGGTTCGGCTCCTTGTTTTTTATCTCAGCCACCAATGACTGTTTTGAATGACATTCATCGGTGTTGTGCCAGGGGATTTTGTGGAAATCGCACCATTTTTCGGTGTCATTCTTTGTCTTCCCATAACCCTTCTTTTCCTGTGTCTTTGACTGGTTTTCGGGAGACTGTTTGTTAAGGTCGTCTTTGTCATACTTCGGTTGTTGCGGATTTGCAGACCCGAACTCCTGTTTGTTCTGGTGCTTAAATTTCTGCTCGGTTTTAATAGCATATCGATAAGCAGCACTGAGTGATGAGCTGTCCAGAAAATCCATTTTAGTCTGGATGTATCTGTGTAGAGCCCCACGGTATTTCAGAACCAAATGTCGCTCGGAGTCTTTGATACCTAGCTTGGTGCGCAAGGTATGGAAGTTATTGGTGAACTCTGGGACTGCTTGGCCCCTCTCTTGCCGCAGTTTGGTCCATCTCATGTATTGGTCCTCATAGTTGCCAACAGGGTAATGCTGTTCCTTTACCGCATCCACAAAAAAATCCCAAGTGGGATCGGCCCCATATATTCCAGAATCCTCTGTGGAACTTTGCTCCCAGTAAGTTTCCCACCAATGTTTGACATGAGGGAGAGCTTTAAGGAGTGCCAAGGTGATCTTTTCTTTGTCGAAAAAATTGTGAACAGAGATATAACCTTCTAGCAGAGTTAACCATTTTTCTAGGGCTTCCGCATCTATCTGTCCTTCAAATACAGGAATATCAAAGTTAACTTGTACCTTGAAAGACGAGGTGCCTCCAAAGTGGCCAATTGATGAATATGCACCTGCTGCTATCGACAGGCTTTGAAGGATGTGGGCAAAATTCTCCATCATTTCGTCCCTCTGTCGGGTGAGAGCTTGCTCAAGCAACAGATTGATAGGATCGTCTGCTCCATCGTTTTTCTTTTCTTCTGCCATTGAGGGTTTCTTGGGTGTGCGAGAGTGATTTTCTTCAAGAGAGACAAGCTTGAGACCCAACTTTCTATACTCAGACCTCGTCGGGGACATGCAGTGAAAAAAATGATCAAGAGAAGCCTGCTCTGATACCACTGATCCGGATTATTTTCGGCACGAAACGAGATCGGAGATATAATAAAGAAATACGTAGAGATATCGCATAAATTCAATAGTATAACTCAAATGTATTAGATATGAAAACATAAACACAGATATATAGTAATACACAATTTCTATTAATTAAATAAATGTACAGAGACTGTAAAGTACAGAGTGAAAGACTCAATAGAATTGTGGCAACTTATCTCTGAGAAGAGATGTGACAGCTACTCGCATTCGCAAGAAGATGATTACAATGAGGCTCTAGAGGCCTTTTTACAATAAACATGAATGCCAAAAGCCCTAGACATCCAAAAACCTAACCCTAGGAGATGAAGCGCCAAAAGTCATGTGGGCCCTGTTTGGGTAAGTTAGTACATCAACTTCCCAGGGTCGTAACTTTTGCATACGATCTCCGTTTTAGGGGTATGATAGCTCATTGGAAAGGTATCGTCGAGGAGATTCATTTTGGGGGCTCAATCATGCCTTTGGCTATCATTGAGAACCTTTATCTCGAAAAATCTTCATTTAGGCCCTGAAAATGGCCCCGGAAGTTAAAACCTGCTAAAAATAGTAAATTGCCAAAATTGTCAGAAAACTATTTTGAGCCAGTCGAAAAAGGTGGGTGGCCACCGATATCCATTTGGATCAATCCTCCCTCCTTAGGAAGCAATGGTCTCCATTGCGTTGAGTTCCCGGGGGAGAGGGAAAAGCGTTTGTTGGATCTGCATCTGGGTGAGTTGCTTGTATTGCTGGAGACGTCGCGCTGCTTAGTTTGTGGAAGTATGTCATGAACCTGTTGAAGTTGAGGCTGTTCAACAAGTCGAGCTACATGAGAGGAAGGTGTGCAGAAGGAATTTTTGTGCTTTGTTGCAACCTCTTCGACCTGCTTCTGTTGGATAGAAGGTGCAGGGCGCGAAACTGTAGTGGTTGCAATGTCCTTCTGTTTCCCTTTCGAACATATTGTGAAGAAGCTGAATTTTGTAGTATGAGATACTACCTTGCGACACTTTTTAGGTAGAAAAATAGTTGGAACTACCTTTGGTATTCTATAGAGATGACCCCCCAAAGTAACAATGACACTACGATGTCAAGACTCATAAACAACATGGTGCTTCCACATATATGGTTGGCCCAAGAGAACATCACAGACATCCGGTGGGGAAACATTACATAATACCTCGTCCTTGAAGGGCTGGATGCCATATGACAATCGACATTGCTGGCTGACACGAAGATCTCGTCCTTGGCGAAGCCACTCGATGTTGTATGGTTGCGGGTGTGGTGTTGTCGACAATCCCAACTGTTTGACGACCTCTGCTAAAATGAGGTTCTTCTGGCTTCCGCTATCAACAATAAAATGCACTGGGGTCCCCTTCACCCACATCTGTGAATGAAAAAGGCACTCCCTTTGTTCGGTATCTGTTGGTTCTTCTGGTTGAATTGCTGCGGTTGTGACAATAGCAGTGGGGTTTGCGTCAATGATCTGTCCTTTACCAGTATTTTCAGAATCAGATTCTGAATCAAGGTTCGGCTCCTTGTCTTTGATCTCAGCCACCAATGACTGTTTTGAGAGACATTCATCGGTGTTGTGCCAGGGGCTTTTGTGGAAATCGCACCATTTTCCGGTGTCCTTCTTTGTCTTCCCGTGACCCTTCTTTTCCTGTGTCTTGGACTGGTTTTCGGGAGACTGTTTGTTAGGGTCGTCTTTGTCATACTTTTATTTGTGGATTTGCAGACCCGAATTACCGTTTGTTCTGGTGCTTAAATTTCTGCTTGATTTTAATAACATCTCGATAAGCAGCACCAAGTGATGAGCTGTCCAGAAAATCTATTTCAGTCTAGATGTATCTGTGTAGAGCCCCACGATATTTCAGAACCAAATGTCGCTCGGAGTCTTTGATACCTTGCTTGGTGCACAAGGTATGGAAGGTATTGGTGAACTCCGGGACTGCTTGGTTCCTCTCTTGCCGTAGTGTGGTCCATCTCATGTACTGGTCCTCATAGTTGCCAACAGGGTAATACTGTTCCTTTACCACATCCACAAAAAAATCCCAAGTGGGATCGACCCCATATATTCCAGACTCCTCTGTGGAACTTTGCTCCCAGTAAGTTTCCCACCAATGTTTGACATGAGGGAGAGCTTTAAGGAGTGCGAAGGTGATCTTTTCTTTGTCGAAAAAATTGTGAACAGAGAAATAACCTTCTAGCAGAGTTAACCTTTTTTCTAGGGCTTCTGCATCTATCTGTCCTTCAAATATAGGAATATCAAAGTTAACTTGTACCTTGAAAGGCGAGGTGCCTCCAAAGTGGCCGCTTGATGAAGATGCATCTGATGCTATCGACAGACGTTGAAGGATGTGGGAAAAATTCTCCATCATTTCGTCCCTCTATCGCATGAGAGCTTGCTCAAGCAACAGATTGATAGGATCGTCTGCTCCATCATTTTTCTTTTCTTCCACCATTGAGGGTTTCTTGGGTGTGCGAGAGAAATTGTCTTCAAGATAGACAAGCTTGAGACCCAACTTGCTATACTCGGACCTCGTCGGGGACATGCACTGAAAAAAACGATCAAGAGCAGCCTGCTCTGATACCACTGATCCAGATTATTTTCGGCACAAAATGAGATCGGAGATATAATAAAGAAATGCACAGAGATATCGCAGATATTCAATAGTATAACAAAAATATATCAGAGATGAAATAATAAACACAGATATACAGTAATACATGATTTCTATTAATGAAATAAATGTACAGAGACTGTAAAATATAGAGTGAAAGACTCAATAGAATGGTGGCAGCTTATCTCTGAGAAGAGATGTGACAGCTACTCGCATTCGCAAGAATATGATTACAATGAGGCTCTAGAGGCCTTTTTACAATAAACAGGAATGCCAAAAGTCCTAGACATCCAAAAACCTAACCCTAGGAGATGAAGCGCCAAAAGTCACGTGGACCCCGTTTGGGTAAGTTAGTACATCAACTTCCCAGGGTCGTAACTTTTGCATACAATCTCCGTTTTAGGCGTATGATAGCTCGTTGGAAAGATATCATCAAGGAGATTCATTTTGGGGGCTCAATCATGCCTTTTTCTATCATTGAGAACCTCGATCTAGAAAAACCTTCATTTAGGCCCTCAAAATGGCCCCAGAAGTTAAAACCTGCTAAAAATAGTAAATTGCCAAAATTGCCAGAAAACTGTTTTAAGCCAGTCGGGAAAGGTGGGTGGCCACCGATATCCACCTGAATCAATCCTCCCTCCTTAGGAAGCAATGGTCTCCATTGCATTGAGTTCCCGAGGGAGAGGGAAAAGCGTTTGTTAGATCTGCATCTGGGTGAGTTGTTTTTATTGCTGGAGACGTCGCGCTGCTTAGTTTGTGGAAGTCTGTCATGAACTTGTTGAAGTTGAGGCTATTCAACAAGTCGAACTACATGAGAGGAAGGTGTGCAGAAGGAATTTTTTTGCTTTGCTGCAACCTTGTCGACCTGCTTCTGTTGGATAGAAGGTGCAGGGGGAGAAACTGTAGTGGTTGCAATGTCCTTATGTTTCCCTTTCGAACATATTGTGAAGAAGCTGAATTTTGCAGTATGAGATACTACCTTGTGACACTTTTTAGGTGGAACAATAGTTGGAACTACCTCTGGTATTCTGTAGAGATGACCCCCCAAAGTAACAATGGCACTACGGGGTCGAGACTCATAAACAACATGGTGCTTCCACATATATGGTTGGCCCAAGAGAACATCACAGACATCCAGTGGGGAAACATCACATAATACCTCATCCTTTAAGGGATGGATGCCGTATGACAATCGACATTGCTAGCTGACACGAAGATATCGTCCTTGGCGAAGCCACCCAATGTTGTATGGCTGCAGGCGTGGTGTTGTCGACAATCCCAACTGTTTGACGACCTCTGCTAAGATGAGGTTCTTCTGGCTTCCGCTATCAACAATAAAATGTAGCAGGGTCCCCTTCACCCACATATGTGAATGAAAAATGTGCCCCCCCTCTTCGGGATCTGTTGGTTCTTCTGGTTGAATTGCTGCGGTTGTGACAATAGCAGTGGGGTCTGCGTCAATGATCTATCCTTTACCAGTATTTTCAGAATCAGATTTTGAATCAAGGTTTAGCTCCTTGTGTTTGATCTCAGCCACCAATGACTATTTTGAGAGACATTCATCGGTGTTGTGCCAGGGGCTTTTGTGGAAATGGCACCATTTTTCGGTGTCCTTCTTTGTCTTCCCGTGACCCTTCTTTTCCTGTGTCTTGGACTTGTTTTCGGGAGACTGTTTGTTAGGGTCGTCTTTGTCATACTTCGGTTGTTGCGGATTTGCAGACCCAAACTCCCGTTTGTTCTGGTGCTTAAATTTTTGCTCGATTTTAATAGCATATCGATAAGCAGCACCAAGTGATGAGCTGTCCAGAAAATCCATTTCAGTCTGGATGTATCTGTGTAGAGCCCCACGGTATTTCAGAACCAAATGTCGCTCGGAGTCTTTGATACCTAGCTTGGTGTGCAAGGTATGGAAGGTATTGGTGAACTTCGGGACTGCCTGACCCCTCTCTTATCGCAGTGTGGTCCATCTCATGTACTGGTCCTCATAGTTGCCAACAGGGTAATACTGTTCCTTTACCACATCCACAAAAGAATCCCAAGTGGGATCGACCCCATATATTCCAGACTTCTTTGTGGAACTTTGCTCCTAGTAACTTTCCCACCAATTTTTGACATAATGGAGAGCTTTCAGGAGTGCGAAGGTGATCTTTTCTTTGTCGGAAAAATTGTGAACAAAGAAATAACCTTCTAGCAGAGTTAACCATTTTTCTAGGGCTTTTGCATCTATCTATCCTTCAAATATAGGAATATCAAAATTAACTTGTACCTTGAAAGGTGAGGTGCCTCCAAAGTTTTCCGCTTGATGAAGATGTGCCTGATGCTATTGGCAAGCGTTGAAGGATGTGGAAAAATTCTCCATCATTTCGTCCCTCTGTCGCGTGAGAGCTTGCTCAAGCAACAGATTGATAGGATAGTCTGCTCCGTCGTTTTTATTTTCTTTCGCCATTGAGGGTTTCTTGGGTGTGCGAGAGAGATTGTCTTCAAGAGAGAAAAGCTCGAGACCCAACTTTCTATACTCGGACCTCGTCGGGGACATGCATTGAAAAAAATGATCAAGAGCAGCCTGCTCTGATACCACTGATCTGGATTATTTTCGGCACGAAATGAGATCGGAGATATAATAAAGAAATGCGCAGAGATATCGCAGATATTCAATAGTATAACAAAAATATATCAAAGATGAAACCATAAACACAGATATATAGTAATACACGATTTCTATTAATGAAATAAATGTACAGAGACTGTAAAATACAGAGTGAAAGATTCAATAGAATGGTGGCAACTTATCTTTGAGAAGAGATGTGACAGCTACTCGCATTCGCAAGAAGATGATTACAATGAGGCTCTAGAGGCCTTTTTACAATAAACATGAATTCAAAAAGTCCTAGACATAAAAAAATCTAACCCTAGGAGTTGAAGCACCAAAAGTCATGTGGGCCCCGTTTGGGTAAGTTAGTACATCAACTTCCCAGGGTCCGAACTTTTGCATACGATCTCCGTTTTAGGCATATGATAGCTCGTTGGAAAGGTATCATCGAGGAGATTCATTTTGGGGGATCAATCATGCCTTTGGATATCATTAAGAATCTCTATCTAAAAAAACCTTCATTTAGGCCCTCAAAATGGCCCCAGAAGATAAAACCTGCTAAAAATAGTAAATTGCCTAAATTGCTAGAACATTGTTTTGAGCCAGTCGGAAAAGGTGGGTGGCCACTGATATCTACCTGGATCAATACTCCCTCCTTAGGAAGCAATGTTCTCCATTGCGTTGAGTTTTCGGGGTAGAGGGAAAAGCGTTTGTTGGATCTGCATCTGGGTGAGCTGCTTATATTGCTGGAGACGTCGCACTGCTTAGTTTGTGGAAGTCTGTCATGAACCTGTTGAAGTTGAGGTTGTTCAACAAGTCGAGCTACATGAGAGGAAGGTGTGTAGAAGGAATTTTTGTGCTTTGCTGCAACCTTGTCGACCTGTTTCTGTTGGATAGAAGGTGCAGGGGGCGAAACTGTAGTGGTTGCAATGTCCTTCTGTTCCCCTTTCGAACAGATTGTGAAGAAGATGAATTTTGTAGTATGAGATACTACCTTGCGACACTTTTTAGCTGGAACTACCTCTGGTATTTTGTAGAGATGACCCCCCAAAGTAACAATGACACTACGGGGTCGAGACTCATAAACAACATAGCACTTCCACATATATGGTTGGCCCAAGAGAACATTACAGACATCCAGTGGGGCAACATCACATAATACCTCATCCTTGAAGGGCTGGATGCCGTATGACAATTGACATTGCTGGCTGACACGGAGATCTCATCCTTGGCGAAGCCACCCGATGTTGTATGGCTACGAGCGTGGTGTTGTCGACAATCCCAACTGTTTGAAAACCTCTGCTGAGATGAGGTTCTTCTAGCTTCCGCTATCAACAATAAAATGCAGTGGGCTCCTCTTCACCCACATCTGTGAATGAAAAAGGTGCTCCCGCTCTTCGGGATCTGTTGGTTCTTCTGGTTGAATTGCTCTGGTTGCGACAATAGCAGTGGGGTCTGCGTCAATGATCTGTCCTTTACCAGTATTTTCAAAATCAGATTCTGGATCAAGGTTCGGCTCCTTGTCTTTGATCTCAGCCACCAATGACTGTTTTGAGCGACATTCATCAGTGTTGTGCTAGGGGATTTTGTTAAAATCACACCATTTTTCGGTGTCCTTCTTTGTCTTCCCGTGACCCTTCTTTTCCTTTGTCTTGGACTGGTTTTCGGGAGACTGTTAGGATCGTCTTTGTCATACTTCGGTTGTTGCAGATTTGCATACCTGAACTCCCATTTTCTCTGGTGCTTAAATTTCTACTCGATTTTAATACCATATCGATAAGCAGCACCAAGTGATGAGCTGTCCAGGAAATCCATTTCAGTCTGGATGTATCTGTGTAGAGCCCCATGGTATTTCAGAACCAAATGTCGCTCAAAGTCTTTGATACCTAGCTTGGTGCGTAAGGTATGGAAGGTATTGGTGAAGTCCAGGACTGCTTGGCCCCTCTCTTGCCGCAGTGTGGTCCATCTCATGTACTGGTCCTCATAGTTTCCAACAGGGTAATACTGTTCCTTTACCGCATCCACAAAAAAATCCCAAGTGGGATCGGCCCCACACATTCCAGACTCCTCTGTGGAACTTTGCTCCCATTAAGTTTCCCACCAATGTTTGACATGAGGGAGAGCTTTAAGAAGTGTGAAGGTGATCTTTTCTTTGTCGGAAAAATTGTGAACAGAGAAATAACCTTCTAGTAGAGTTAACCTTTTTTCTAGGGCTTCTACATCTATCTGTCCTTCAAATACAGGAATATCAAAGTTAACTTGTACCTTGATAGGCGAGATGCCTCCAAAGTGGTCACTTGATGAAGATGCCCCTGATGCTATCGACAGACGTTGAAGGATGTGGGAAAAATTCTCCATCATTTCGTCCCTCTGTCTTGTGAGAGCTTGCTCAAGCAACAGATTGATAGGATCATCTGCTCCATCGTTTTTCTTTTCTTCCGCCATTGAGGGTTTCTTGGGTGTGCGAGAGAGATTGTCTTCAAGAGAGACAAGATCGAGACCCAATTTTCTATACTCGGACCTCGTCGGGAACATGCACTGAAAAAAATGATCAAGAGCAGCCCGCTCTGATACCACTGATCTGGATTATTTTCGGCACAAAATGAGATCGGAGATATAAAAAATAAATGCATAGAGATATTGCAGATATTCAATAGTATAACAGAAATATATCAGAGATGAAACCATAAACACGGATATACAGTAATACACGATTTCTATTAATGAAATAAATGTACAGAGATTGTAAAATACAGAGTGAAAGACTCAATAGAATGGTGACAGCTTATCTCTGAGAAGAGATGTGATGGCTACTTGCATTCGCAAGAAGATGATTACAATGAGGCTCTAGAGGCATTTTTGTAATAAACAGGAATGCCAAAAGTCCTAGACATCCAAAAACATAACCCTAGGAGATGAAGCGCCAAAAGTCATGTGGGCCCCGTTTGGGTAAGTTAGTACATCAACTTCCCAGGGTCGTAACTTTTGCATACGATCTCCGTTTTAGGCGTATGATAGCTCGTTGGAAAGGTATCGTCGAGGAGATTCATTTTGGGGGCTCAATAATACCTTTGGATATCATTTAGAACCTCTATCTTGAAAAACCTTCCTTTAGGCCCTCAAAATGGCCCCGGAAGTTAAAACCTGCTAAAAATAGTAAATTGCCAAAATTGCCAGAAAACTGTTTTGAGCCAGTCGGAAACGGTGGGTGGCCACTGATATCCACCTGGATCAATCCTCCCTCCTTAGGAAGCAATGGTATCCATTTCATTGAGTTCCCAGAGGAGAGGGAAAAGCGTTTGTTGGATCTGCATCTGGGTGAGCTGCTTGTATTGCTGGAGATGTCGCGCTGCTTAGTTTGTGGAAGTCTGTCATGAAACTGAAGGTGTAGGGGGCGAAATTGTAGTGGTTGCAATGTCCTTCTGTTCCCCTTTTGAATAGATTGTGAAGAATCTTAATTTTGCAGTATTAGATACTACCTTGCGACACTTTTTAGGTGGAACAATAGTTGGAACTACCTCTGGTATTCTGTAGAGATGACACCCCAAAGTAACAATGACACTACGGGGTCGAGACTCATAAACAACATGGCGCTTCCACATATATTGTTGGCCCAAGAGAACATCACAAACATCCAGTGGGGCAACATCACATAATACCTAGTCCTTGAAGGGCTCGATGCTGTATGACAATTGACATTGCTGGCTGACACGAAGATCTCGTCCTTGGCGAAGCCACCTGATGTTGTATGATTGCGAGTGTGGTGTTGTCGACAATCCCAACTGTTTGATGACCTATGCTTAGATGAGGTTCTTCTGGCTTCCACTATCAACAATAAAATGCAGTGGGGTCCCCTTCACCCACATTTGTGAATGAAAAAGGTGTCGCCCCTCTTCGGTATCTGTTGGTTCTTCTGGTTGAATTGCCGTGGTTATGACAATAGCAGTGGGGTCTGCGTCAATGATCTGTCCTTTACCAGTATTTTCAGAATCAGATTCTAAATCAAGGTTCGGTTCCTTGTCTTTGATCTCAGCCAAAAATCACTGTTTTGAGCGACATTCATCGGTGTTGTGCCAGAGGCTTTTGTGGAAATCGCACCATTTTCCGGTGTCCTTCTTTGTCTTCCCGTGACCCTTCTTTTCCTGTGTCTTGGACTAGTTTTCAGAAGACTGTTTGTTAGGGTCGTCTTTGTCATACTTCGGTTGTTGCGGATTTGCAGACCCGAACTCCCGTTTGTTCTGGTGCTTAAATTTTTTCTCGATTTTAATAACATATCGATAAGCAGAACCGAGGGATGGTCTGTCCAAAAAATCCATTTCAGATTGGATGTATCTGTGTAGAGCCCCACGATATTTCAGAACCAAATGTCGCTCGGAGTCTTTGATACCTAGCTTGGTGCACAAGGTATGGAAGGTATTGGTGAACTCTAGGACTGCTTGGCCCCTCTCTTTCCGCAGTGTGGTCCATCTCATGTACTGGTCCTCATAGTTGCCAACAGGGTAATACTGTTCCTTTACCGCATCCACAAAAATATTCCAAGTGGGATCGACCCCATATAGTCCAGAATCCTCTGAGAACTTTGCTCCCAGTAAGTTTCTCACCAATGTTTGACATGAGGGAGAGCTTTAAGGAGTGTGAAGGTGATCTTTTCTTTGTCGGAAAAATTGTGAACAGAAATAACCTTATAGCAGAGTTAACTATTTTTCTAGGGATTTTGCATCTATCTGTCCTTCAAATACAGGAATATCAAAGTTAAATTGTACCTTGAAAGGAGAGGTGCCTCCAAAGTGGTCGCTTGATGAAGATGCACCTGATGCTATCGGCAGGCGTTGAAGGATGTGGGCAAAATTCTCCATCATTTCGTCCCTCTGTCATGTGAGAGCTTGCTCAAGCAACAGATTGATAGGATCGTCTGCTCCGTCGTTTTTCTTTTCTTCTGCCATTGAGGGTTTCTTGGGTGTGCGAGAGTGATTGTCTTTAAGAGAGACAAGCTCGAGACCCAACTTGCTATAGTCGGACCTCATCGGGGACATGCATTGAAAAAAATGATCAAGAGCAGCCTGCTTTGATACCACTGATCCAAATTATTTTCGGCACTAAATGAGATCGAAGATATAATAAAGAAATGCACAGAGATATCGCATTTATTCAATAGTATAACAGAAATATATCAGAGATGAAACCATAAACACAGATATACAGTAATACACGATTTCTATTAATGAAATAAATGTACAGAGACTATAAAATACAGAGTGAAAGGCTCAATAAAATGGTGGCAACTTATCTCTTAGAAGAGATGTGACGGCTACTCACATTCGCAAGAAGATGATTACAATGAGGCTCTAGAGGCCTTTTTACAATAAACATGAATGCTAAAATTTCTAGACATCCAAAAACCTAACCCTAGGAGATGAAGCGCCAAAAATCATGTCAGCTCCGTTTGGGTAAGTTAGTACATCAACTTCCCAGGGTCGTAACTTTTGCATACGATCTCCGTTTTAGGCGTATGATAGCTCGTTGGAAAGGTATCATCGAGGAGATTAATTTTGGGGGCTCAATCATGCCATTGGATATCACTGAGAACCTCGATCTCGAAAAACCTTCATTTAGGCCCTCAAAATGGCCCCGGAAGTTAAAACCTGCTAAAAATAGTAAATTGCCAAAATTGCCAGAAAACTATTTTGAGCCAGTCGAAAAAGGTGGGTGGCCACCGATATCCACCTGGATCATTCCTCCCTCCTTAGGAAGCAATGGTCTCCATTGCGTTGAGTTCCTGGGGGAAAGGGAAAAGCGTTTGTTAGATCTGCATCTGGGTGAGCTGCTTGTATTGCTGGAGACGTCTCGCTGCTTAGTTTGTGGAAGTCTGTCATGAACCTGTTGAAGTTGAGGCTATTCAACAAGTCGAGCTACATGAGAGGAAGGTGTGTAGAAGGAATTTTTGTGCTTTGCTGCAACCTTGTCGATCTGCTTCTGTTGGATAGAAGGTGCAGGGGGAGAAACTGTAGTGGTTGCAATGTCTTTCTGTTCCCCTTTCGAACAGTTTGTGAAGAAGTTGAATTTTGCAGTATGAGATACTACCTTGCGGAACTTTTTAGGTGGAACAATAGTTGTAACTACCTCTGGTATTTTGTAGAGATTACCCCCCAAAGTAACAATGAAACTACAGGGTCGAGACTCATAAACAACGTGGCGCTTTCACATATATGGTTGGCCCAAGAGAACATCACAGACATCCAGTGGGGCAACATCACATAATACCTCGTCCTTGAAGGGCTGGATGCCGTATGACAATCGAGATTTCTGACTGACACAAAGATGTCGTCCTTGGCGAAGCCACCCGATGTTGTATGACTGCGGTTGTGGTGTTGTTGACAATCCCAACTATTTGACGACCTCTGCTGAGATGAGGTTCTTCTGGCTTCTGCTATCAACAATAAAATGCAGCGGGGTCCCCTTCACCCACATCTATGAATGAAAAAGGCGCTCCCCCTCTTCGAGAACTGTTGGTTCTTCTCGTTGAATTGCTGCGGTTGTGACAATAACAATGGGGTCTGCGTCAATGATCTGTCCTTTACCATTATTTTCAGAATCAGATTCAGAATCAAGGTTCGGCTCCTTGTTTTTGATCTCAACCACCAATGACTATTTTGAGCGACATTCATCGGTGTTGTGCCAGGGGATTTTGTGGAAATCGCACCATTTTCCGGTGTCCTTCTTTGTCTTCCCGTGACCCTTCTTTTCCTGTGTCTTGGACTAGTTTTCGGGAGACTGTTTGTTAGGTTCGTCTTTGTCATACTTCGGTTGTTGCGGATTTGCAGACCCGAACTCCTGTTTGTTCTGGTGCTTAAATTTCTGCTCGATTTTAGTAGCATATCGATAAGCAGCATCGAGTGGTGAGCTGTCTAGAAAATCCATTTCAGTCTGGATGTATCTGTGTAGAGCCCCACGGTATTTTAGAACCAAATGTCGCTCGGAGTCTTTGATACCTAGCTTGGTGCGCAAGGTATGGAAGGTATTGGTGAACTCCGGGACTGCTTGGCCCCTCTCTTGCTTCAGTGTGGTCCATCTCATGTACTGGTCCTCATAGTTGCCAACAGAGTAATACTGTTCCTTTACCGCATCCACAAAAAAATCCCAAGTGGGATCTGCCCCATATATTCCAGACTCCTCTGTGGAAATTTTCTCCCAATAAGTTTCCCACCAATGTTTGACATGAGGGAGAGATTTAAGGAGTGCGAAGGTGATCTTTTCTTTGTCGAAAAAATTGTGAACAAAGAAATAACCTTCTAGTAGAGTTAACCATTTTTCTAGGGCTTCTGCATCTATCTGTCCTTCAAATATAGGAATATCAAAGTTAACTTGTACCTTGAAAGGCGAGGTGCCTCCAAAGTGGCCGCTTGATGAAGATGTGCCTGATGCTAGCAGCAGGTGTTGAAGGATGTGGGCAAAATTCTCCATCATTTCATCCCTCTGTCGCGTGAGAGTTTGCTCAAGCAACAAATTGATAGGATGGTCTGCTCCGTCGTTTTTCTTTTCTTTCGCCATTGAGCGATTCTTGGGTGTGCGAGAGTAATTGTCTTTAAGAGAGACAAGAAATGGTGGGTGGCCACCGATATCCACTTGGATCAATCCTCCCTCCTTAGGAAGCAATGGTCTCCATTGCATTGAGTTCCCGGGGGAGAGGGAAAAGCGTTTGTTGGATCTGCATCCAGGTGAGCTGCTTGTATTGCTGGAGACGTTGTGCTGCTTAGTTTGTGGAAGTCTGTCATGAACCTCTTGAGGTTGAGGATGTTCAACAAGTCAAGCGACATGAGAGGAAGGTGTGTAGAAGGAATTTTTGTGCTTTGCTGCAACCTTGTCGACCTACTTTTGTTGGATAGTAGGTGCAGGGGGTGAAACTGTAGTGGTTGCAATGTCCTTCTGTTCCCCTTTCGAACAGATTGTGAAGAAGTTGAATTTTTCAATATGAGATACTACCTTGCGACACTTTTTAGGTGGAAAAATAGTTTGAACTACCTCTGGTATTCTGTAGAGATGACCCCCCAAAGTAACAATGACACTACGGGGTCGAGAATCATAAACAACATGGCGCTTCCACATATATGGTTGGCCAAAGAGAACATCATAGACATCCAGTGGGGAAACATCACATAATACCTCATCCTTGAAGGGCCTGATATTGTATGACAATCGACATTGCTGGCTGACACGAAGATCTCGTCCTTGGCGAAGCCACCCGATGTTGTATGGTTGTGGGTGTGGTGTTTTCGACAATCCCAACTGTTTGACGACCTCTGCTGAGATGAGGTTCTTTTGGATTCTTCTATCAATAATAAAATGCAGTGGGGTCCCCTTCACTCACATCTGTGAATGAAAAAGGCGCTCCCCCTCTTCAGGATCTGTTGGTTCTTCTAGTTGAATTGCTGTGGTTGCGATAATAACAGTGGGGTCTGCGTCAATGATCTGTCCTTTACCAGTATTTTCAGAATCAGATTTTGAATCAAGGTTCGGCTCCTTGTCTTTGATCTCAGCCACCAATGACTATTTTGAGCAACATCCATCGGTGTTGTGCCAGGGGCTTTTGTGGAAATCGCACCATTTTTTGGTGTTCTTCTTTGTCTTCCCGTGACCCTTCTTTTGCTATGTCTTGGACTGGTTTTCGGGAGACTGTTTGTTAGGGTCGTCTTTGTTCCGATGCTTATGTTGCGGATTTGCAGACCCAAACTCCCATTTGTTCCGGTGCTTAAATTTATGCTTGATTTTAATAGCATATCGATAAGCAGCACCGAGTGATGAGCTGTCCAGAAAATCCATTTAAGTCTGGATGTATCTGTGTAGAGCCCCACGGTATTTCAGAACCAAATTTCGCTCGGAGTCTTTGATACCTAGCTTGGTGCGCAAGGTATGGAAGGTATTGGTGAACCAAATTGTCAGAAAACTTCTTTGATCCAGTCGGAAAAGGTGGGTGGCCACCGATATCCACCTGGATCATAGGACCTATTAAAAGAACACAATTTTTTTTTAGGTTACAATGTGATAGTAGTTGGTGATATTAATCCAAATTTGAACAACTGGAAAATTTAGGGTGAGGTGGAAAGAACAAACACTCTCGCGGAACGTTTTGTAGACTAAAATTAGTAGACATGGAGCTTGTTCAAGTGGTACCTACTTGGAGGAATTTTAGAAGAGGTAGTGTATGAATCTCAAAAATATTTCACCGATTCCTTGTGGCAGAAAAGATTGTTGAAGAAGTAGAAAGGCCCAAATCTTGCATCGGGGTTGGATGTTCTTCTAACCATATACAAATATTTCTCCAAATATAAAAGGAGGATTAGAAACCTCCTACCCCTTTCAAGTTTAATAACACCTGGTTAAAGGAGGAGGGTTTCAAAAAATTAATGGTCATGACTTGGAAGAAGTATGATGCCATTATTAGGGATTTGGCCATGCTTCAGTTTTAAAATAAGATTATCTAAGTAAAAATGGTGTTGGCTTGTCCCCATTTTGACCTCCTAATTAATTACAATTAATTATTTTTAGTGTTGTTATGTTTCGGCATGAATATTTCTTTATTGTGTGAATTTGAACTAGATAAATCTAAAACAATGTATATGTATCTTATTTTTAATTAATGAAAATTATGCTAAGCATCTAACTGAGGCAAGATAACCTATAGGGAGCATGATGCTACAAGTGGGGAATCGTGAGGGGCCTATGGGGTTTACCTTGTAAATAATTCCAATCCAACCTTGATAAAACCAATTTTGTTGAATTTTTTAATTTGAAAGTATCCCACTAGCTTTCCCACCAACGCAAATCATTTAATGAGGAGACTAGGTTGGTTGAATTATCTCCTTCCAACAATTATTCGAATCAGGTGGTAGTTGAAGAAGTCCTCTCGGTATCAAATTAGAGGCATGGGATGAGTACAATAGCCTAGAAATTCATGGTTGAACCAAGACTACTTTGGAAAGAGGAAAGTCACAATCTTGTGGGTGTGCATGAAAGGGGGGGAGGGACAGTTTTTTCATGCACAAAGGATAATAAAGGAAGGGAGGTGATATGATATGCTATTGATTTGAACTAGAGAAAAAGTGAGTGATTTCTAGTTATAATTCATGTGGGAAAGTTTTTGGTATTGTTGGAGTGTGGTACTGTGAGCTAGAGCCTTGTTGGGCACACACGAAAGAACTGGAAGAAGGAGTTTCTCAAGGGATTGCAAGACATTGAAGAGAGATCACTCTTGTGCTATGCAAATCCAGTAGTGGGGCACCTAAAACTCACGGGGCTCCTAATATCTTGACAAAGATATTTCTTATGAAATTCATCCTTTGAGAGGTTGCTAAATTACTCATACTAGTTGAGATCCTTCCCTAAAAAATTCACCCTGGTGGTATCATGGTATGGCTAAGGGGTGGCCAGTTGTAGAAAGGAACAATGCAACTAAGCCTACAGTTGGGTGGAAAAGTTATCACCCTAAATCATTTTGTTGGGTAGATTTAATTTCAGATAAGTGTTCTTATTATGCTCATAATACAAATTACATGCAACAGGTTTCATTTATTTTATGATTTATATCTTCTTTTGGTTATAAGATGTAGATAGTTGTAGTAAGATGTAAGGAAAGGAAATCATATGTATGATTATTATAGAGTTCAATGTTAGAAATATTTTTAGCATGCCTCTCGTTAATATTGTTGTGCTTAATATCTAGAATGGTATGAAATGGTAATTGTGTATGTACGCTCTGATATCTTCTTTTGGTGTCTTGTTTGCATATTTAAATTTATGGTTCTGACCTTGTATCATGGTCATATTGAATTTCATTCATGCATTGTCCTTTAATTCTGATCTGTAAACTTCCATGGATATTCCACTGGAACAATTCACAATAATAGATCTGATAAATAACTGAAATATTTATTATTAAGGTTATTTTTCCTTTAGATTTACAAATTATTTAAGTTATTGATTTTTCTGCTTATGCATGAAATAGATAAAATGAAAAAAATAGAGAACAATAAAATACATTCACACCATCCACAAATAAACACAATATATGACCTCAAAAACCCAATACGGGAGAAAACCTAGCTAGAAGGTGAGGTTCCTCTCCTCTCTTTTCTCTGGCATAGAAATGGTGAAAGTACAAAGAAAGAGGCACTTTGTGGAGTTTCCTTTGACCTGTGACCTATATGGATGCTAAAAAATATATCCTTCTCTGTTATGCTCACAAAATTCCACTCTCAAATGTTTTTCTTAGCTATGGGACAAGATACAGAGAAAAATAATGGAACCCCTTCTCCTCCCAGTGGATTGATATTTAATATTGCTCAATATCCATCTTAGGGTAGTTTTTTTTACTTCCTCAACCCTCAATTGTGATAGGTTTTTGGACCTTATAGAATCCTATTGAAATTACATACATGGATAGCCCCATATGCATGAGTAATGGGGGCTAGCATGGCATCCTCTCGTACCATGGTGGTCAACATGATAGGTCAACTTGTTGGAGACATAACTTTTGCATATAATCTTCGATTGCCACACAATATGCATCGTTGGAAAGGTTTTAGAGTGTAAAAAATTGTAAAGGGGGGTGGGAATAATTTATGGACACCAAAACCCCTAAAAATGATTTAATGCCTCAAAATGGTCACAGAACGTTCCAGACCCCAATTTTCCAAACTAGGACCTACCACTAAAATGACCCTGCAAGCTGATTCCCCCAATTTTTTTCCAATTTGAAAGCACAGAGATAGATGAAAAATAATATAATGATCCATTTTGAATCACATTCCCATCTGTAGATAAATGTAAATAAAGTTGTTAATGGGTTGGAACTAAACTCCTAGATGACAAAAATTATCCCCTGAGCTCATGTTTAGCACGTAACTATTGCTAGACAAGAATGGAGTAGACTTAGTTGTATGTTGGTGATGGGATTTGATATATAATCCACAACCTTTCAATGAAATTTGGTTGGGATAATGACTATGTGGTTTTTTTGGGAACCACCATGCCCTCGTGTTATGTTTTAACCCATTATTTAATGAGTTTTTCAAGTTACAACCAAATTTTAAATCCTGGGTATGTGAATGCCCATAAAATTTCCTTACGAACAATTTTCTTTGTGAGGGTCACTCTACAATAATTATAAGAGCCATGAAGTATTGTGGATTGAGATATTATCTTCGAAGGGTGACTGTATGTTTATATGGTATAGGAAATGTGTATGTTATGATGAATTCTATACAATTTGTTAATGTGCCTTGTGAGCCATACATACATGAATATTATGTACCTATGAATAGCTTCCAAGCCTTTTGTGAGTTAGGTGGTTGTGGTAAAGGAAGTGTATGATGCCAAAAGTCCAGGAATATTATGTACCTATGAATAGCTTCCAAGCCTTTTGTGAGTTAGGTGGTTGTGGTAAAGGAAGTGTATGATGCCAAAAGTCCATGATTGAGAACCCTTGTAAAAGGAAATCCACCCTCTACCAGAGTAATCTCTGTCATACAACTATGAATAACAATTTGTATGATTGCTTGGAAAAGGGTTATTTACCTACTTATTGTAGGCCTAAATTTTTGATAACATATCCATCCTTCTTGAGTGAAAGTCCCTTAGTTCAATTTTATCCTTTACTTCGCAAGTCAAATAATTATGAATATAAATGCATTAATCCTACTCCTACTTAGTATAAGCCAAAATAAGGCCTCAAGGGAGTATTTTTCCCTTGCGGGGCCCTTAGAAAAGTTTCTAAGGAAAAATTGTTTGTTTCTGGCATATCGTATGAATATGTTTTTCATGTGATACAACCTATATTGCATGAAAATTAAATTTTTTCTATACATATTGTATTGCATGAAAAACAACTTCACGCGATACATGCACAAACTTCAATAAATTGAGTGATTTTGCCCACTTGTATCTCAAGAAAAAACAATTGTGTGGTGTGACACATTGCACTCTCAAACATATTTGGGCATACAATACGAGGAAAGAGAACAAGGAAGAAAGTGATACGATGGAGAAAGATAAAGGGAAGGAATGTGAATGGAGCATAAGCATCACGATGGAGAAGATTTCTTTGGGCACGATGTATCGCATCCATAAAATGTTTGGATGTGATATGTCACATCATCAAACATTTTTGGAGATTTGATAAATGTGAGGGTCAAAACTTATCAAGAATGTGATAAAGAAGAAAGGAAGGACATGAAGAGAAAACAAAGTTAAGGGGGGGAATTTTCGTGAGGAAGAAAATCATACTTGGTGTGGCACGACACAAGAAAAATAATTTCCGAAGAATGATAACATGTTGCAATGAAATTTTTTTTTGGATGTGACACAATCCAACGAAGGAAAAGTTTGGAGGTAGGAAAAGGATGTCTCACAAGAGAAGAATTTCTCAAGTGCAATATATTGCATGAGAAAATCCTTTGGATGTGAAATAGTGCAAGAGGGAACTTTTTCCAAGTGCAATAATAATTTTTTTGAGCATGTGATAATGCATCACATGGGGGAATTTTTTGTCGGTGTGACACTTCATAGGGAAAACATACTTGTGATGCGATGCAAATTTTTTTAGAGGTGCAATATAACACCTTGACAAACTTCTTCCTTTTTGTGATAAGCCAAAGAGAGGCAATATGCATTAGTAAACATCTAACCCATGGTCCATCTATATGAAAGGTGATTTGTCATCATACAATTCCATGCCATTTGGAACATGTGGAGCCATGTATGGACAATGACATGGTAGGAGAGAGAAAGTCATTGAGAAACCTTAAAGGGACACAACTTCTTTCTTGGAGCTCAGAATTGAGCGAGATTACAATAGTTGGAAATCTCTCGATGAATAAAATACCCTTGTATGCTCAAAAGTGACTCTGGAACTATGTTTAAGAAGAAATTTTTTAATTACGCTACCTCCTTAATGCTACTTAAGGGGTTGGGTATTTGACAGATGGTATCAAAGTAATGGTTTAAACCCGAGACTACTATGGGATAGGAACTAGAGTTGAGTTGGAAATAAAATTATTAGGTCTTATTAAAAAGTCTCATGAATAAACAAATATGTCATGATGAAATGAGACTAATGGGTTAATTTTCTTGTTTCAACACAAAAGAGAAATAAGTGAAGATTAAGTGTGATTAGTGAAAAACAAGTGCTTGACATGGAAGAGGCATCGTGTGACCAAGAAATTGAATCAGATGAAAGAAGGAATGTTGAGACTCCCTTGGATATGGTAGAAATCATGTGAATCCTAAAACCATGGATTCAAAGTTGTAGGGAAAACAACAAATGACTAATTCAAACCCAAGAAAATCATAATGAGATGAATGTTGTACTACTACAAATTTTGTCTGAAATTCAAAAGTACCTTCATTAGGGACCAACCATGATCAATGTAGAAATAATTCCTTGTAAGAAGAGGTGCCATGGTACTAGAGGATATACATATAGTCAGGAGATGCCAACAAATCCTTTGACAAAGATACAACTACTTAGGATGAAGCATCTAGGAATGGCACAAATCCCGCTTCCCATAAGCATAAGAAGAAGAAGTGTTTTAGAAACCTCTTATGGTAAGAATTAAAAAAAGCTAAGCCACCTACCTTTGATGGTGAGGTAAATACTAGTGAAGAAGCATAATCATGACTTCTCAAGCTAAAGAAATATTTTCAAGTACATGACTATTCAGGAAACATGAAGAAAAGAGTATCCATTTTTAACATGAACGGTTGATCTTCTATCTAGTGGGAAGACTTCAAGAATGTGAAAAGGATTAACGAAAGGAAAACAAATTGGAAACATGTTATAACATCTTTTTCCACATCATATGCATAGATGCACGTTTTGGCCAGAATCCCAAATCCACCTTCAATTGCAAACCAAAATTCCTCCTCAAACTCTTTAAAAACACCTTTTGGAAATCCATATGATCTTTTCCCATTGCTAACTCATGTATTCAACTTTTTATATGCTATTTCCCCTTAAACAAAGCATGTATTCCTCCATAATGCAAGAAAAAAATAAAATATGTGCATAATGTGCCTTTTTTGGTAGAGTTCAAGGGTTTCCTAAGTTAATTACCTCTTATAGCCCATGCCTAATGTCACACACCCACTACAACAACTTAGATTTTTTGCCTTTTTCTTCGAGGAACAGAATCCTCGAGACTTCTATGGGGCCTAACGCATACCCTCTCCTTCCTTATCCTCCTCCAAATGACCACAAGCTAGTCTTAGCGCAAGCGCCTTTCGCAACTCGCGAGTCGGAAATAAAGACTCTCGACTCCCCTTTCTCCAAACACTGATACCTGAGATGATATACGGGTATGGCTCCCTCCTCACTAGCACCTGTTACATGTAACCGTAGGCTAGGCCAAACACTAGCACAACTTGCAACCTCGCCAGTTGAAGTGTTGATCTCTACTGCTCCTCCTTCGCGAATCCCCAAGACGCGATAGGTCAATGTTGTGTGGACTCTGCCAAAACGACGTGCACACGCCACTTGTCAACCCCGCTATACTCTGCTTACGAGCTGTGTCACCGCCGCCCGTCACACAAGACCTTGGCTCTTAGCGTTTTGCGGCCTTAGCGATCAAGGTGCAACTTCTTCATCTTGCGAAACCTCGAGCCATGATAAGTCACCAGTGGGTTGAGTCTTTCCTAGTGTGACACGTGTCCACCACCGGTTACCCACTTCCTAGGCTAAATACTAGCGCTACTTGCATCTCGTGACTTCATGAGTTGGAGTGTTGAGCCCTCATGCTCCTCCTTCGCGAGTTCCCGAGATACAATGAGTCAACAATGGGTTGAATCCTTCCCAGGAGACATGTGTCCATCACCCGTCACCCGTTTCCACCTTTCTCTGGGTGCTTGTCATTATGCCACCTATTAACCACACGGTCCCCACTTATGGATGGGTTACGTGTTTACACGAGCCCTCGGAGCTCGGCACTTCACGACTTCTACAATCGAAAAGAAACTCTCTCAAGTTTCGAACCCCCAATAGGTGACACCCACGAAGGTTCTAATCCAACGGTCCTCCCGTGCCTTGGATCCAACGGTCATGATCACGTCGCGATCTCGCGAATTGTGAGTTCATGCAGCCCTGCCCTTGACCACTCCAAGTCGCGAGTCAGCGAAATGATACTCTTCTGCCTATACAAAGGCTAAGATCGACGGTGAATAAGGCTCCGTCAGATCCTTGGATCTATGGTCCGAGATCCCATCACTACATGCAAAGGCTGAAAGGGTCAAGGTGTTAACGCCTACGCTCCTCCTCTATATCCATCGGTTTCAACAGATCTGGGGTATTCCCGAAAGGATTCCGACCGTTCATCAACTAAATGATAGGGTATTCTCTCTTTCTATAATTGGACTCGCTATCCCTTCTGAGCTTGAATCACGAAATTCAACTTCTCTGGGCTTCAAACTCCCACGACTCTGAGACCTTAGAGAGATTCCCTTCAGGCCCCAGACTTAACCATTTGCACAAAAACCAACGATGACATATAAACATACACATGCATCCATTATTTCCAGTTTAAAACACCAGGCAATCATGCTACACATAAATTATTATGGGCATATAAACACAAGCATGCATTCATGATATTCAGATCGAAATACAAGGTATAAAACACTTATCAAATCTACCAGGCGTGATACAAATACTGAGAGGGGTGCTCGTTTCCACCCAACCGTAGGCTTAGTGACTCTAAATGGATTTACCACTAGCCACCTCCGAGCTAGACCACGATGCTGTGAGATTCAGTCTCCTACTTCCAGCTCAACATAAATCAAGGAAAAATGTTACTCTCCTTCTCCTGGTATTCATAACTCCCTATGTTTCTAGGGTTTCTCCAGTCTCTTTTCACGATCCCCCATCGCGCGCACTGCCTTTTTTTTTTCCTACCACATTTCCTCTCTTGCCAATTTCTGTCAGCAAGGTTGTGTGTGGCGCAAATTCCGCCGTCTGTGGTCTGGTCTGAGGGCTGTTACGAATGAGCGGTTCACCCCCCATCCCCTCATTTAACTCTTGAGGAGCCTCCCCACCTACCAACCTGATGGGAAATCCATTCCAGGATCAGAGAGCTGCTTTGGTTTGTGAGCAAGTATAACCAGTACAATACTGGCTCAGTGGAAGTTAACGCAACCATTCCAGGTCTCTTCCACCACCTCTCATTAGTCACCGTGGTCTCTTTTATCACATCCCCCTCCCAGTAGTCATGCAACACATATTCATAACATAATTTACATTCATCGACCTTTTATACAAAGGTCCGTCAAATCAAACATTCACGTCTTTGAGTTTTCCATAGTTCTTGGCCAATATAGTTATTTTTTTATAGACCGGGGGAAACAGGGTGTTAGAATTCCCTCCCCCTTAAAGGAATATCATCCTCGATGTTCTATCTATCAACATGATGTGTATGTACAGAAGTAAACAAAATCAGATATGCCTATTTCATGGCATCTTCCATTTCCCACGTAGCCTCATCTGGGCCAAAATGTTTCCACTACACCTTGACCTGTGCAATGGTTCAATTCCTGAGTGGTGTTTCCTTTCTGTCCAGTATGAATTGAGGTTTTGGCAGGAATTCTCCCTCCGGTTCCACCTGGATCACAGACCAATCAATTATATGATTAGAATCATGTACATATCTCTTCAATAATGAAACATGGAAAACATTATGTGCTTTTACTGTGGGAGGAAGTGCTAGCCTATAGGCTATAGGTCCCACTCTATCTAGAACTTCAAAGGGTCCACAATATCGAGGTGCCAACTTGGCACAAGCTCCCATCCTCAGGGAAATCTTCCCAGGCCTAACTCTGAGATGTATGTGGTCTCCCATCTTGAAATCTCTCGGAGTTCTCTTTCGGTCGGCGTAACTTTTCTGTCTGTTCTGAGCGACCTTTAGATTTTGTTTGATCTGAGTCACTTGTTGTTCCATTTCTTTCAACATGTCGGGTCCAATAGTAACTCTGTTCATGGGATTACTCCAACTAACTAGAGTATTTCACGGTCTACCATAGAGGACTTCGAAAGGGCTCATCTTCAGGGATTCTTGGTAGCCATTGTTGTAGGTGAATTCCACCAGTGGCAAGTAATCTTCCCACTTTTTGGGTTGATGCATTACATGCATCCTTAGCATATCTTCTAA
>ML797997.1:0-12318 GCA_009831015.1 Picea engelmannii | reverse complement strand
AGTTATTGATATTAGTACATGAACGAGACTTGTATGTACTAGCTACACATGCATTTCTTGCACATGTACACTAGTATGTATGAGTTTCTTGGCTTACTTACTAATAATGTCGGTTATTTGTTAGGAATGTGTGAACCATGTTTTTTTTCCCGTGTATCATAAAATACTTTAACTTCGAGATGAAGTTTCCTAAAGGGTGGATGTATGTAACAACCCTAGCTAAATGATTGCTTAAGATTTACCATGTATAATTAATTGTCCTAATATGTATTAGTTAAATAATGATTATTTATTAATAATATTAATTAATTAATTAATTAACAACTTGAATATATGTTGATTAATTAGTTAATTGATTGATTAACACATTTAATGTTTAGGGTAAAGAATTAAATACTTAATAACTTTTAATTCATTAATATAAAACTTTACGTATGCAGGGGGATGAAGCATTGAGTGGAGGGATAAGGTGGGTGGCATTAAAGGAGGGTAGGAGGTGGTGAATGGAGGAGGATATGAGGGGGAGAGGCATTCGAAAAAGGCGACTTTTTGGAAATTTGGGGAAAGAGGAAGAATTATTGGAGATTAGACACTGTATTTCCTGGTTGGTATATTCTGGTTTTGGAGTTGGGTGGACTATTACAGGGGTGCACTAGGTTGCTAAGAGTTTTGGGCTCGGGGTCCAGGAATCCTCATGGAATCCTGGAGCTAGGGAGCCGTCATGGAATCCTGGAGCTAGGGAGCCGGATAGGCTCTGTTCCTAGCTGGCAGGGAGGAAGATTTGGTTTTGGGCAGAGCAACAGAGAGGGCAACTAGAGATTGGGAATTAGCATCAGACAAAGGTATGTATTTTAGTGATTATGCTGTGTTACATGATGGTTATGTGATTTACTTTTATGCTGTGGATAAATTTAATTTATGCTGAAGAAGTTATGGTTAAATGTTGAAGATTAAATTGTACAACATACATTTTTCTTTATTCTTTATTTTAGCCCGTGTTTTATAAGGCTCTGTGGGGACAGAGACCTTACAATTTCTATCTCTGTAAGTATTTTAAGACCTGAATATTTAAGTACAATAGCATATATATGCTCCTTTGTGAAGGGCTAAGCATTTACATACACTTGTTTATGTGGAAACAAAAGCTTATGAGTCCTTGGAGGTAGTCTTTCTCGATTTTCCTAGTCTTTTTAAGCCCTAATTTTGCTTGTGGGGGGTGTTTCTGACTCTCTAGGTTGTTTGAAGCTTGTTTTTAGTCTCAAAAAGTACTTGAAGTTTTTAAAATTAAATAAAAACAAAGTTTTTTGTGCTTCTTTGGCTTCTCTAGTCATGCCATTTTTTATTTGCATGGTTGTATGAAATGTTTTCTTTTTAGTCCTTTCTATTTCTCGAAAATTGTTGTGATAACACTTGAAGCTTGAGTTCTTGGTCTAAGTCTTACACTTTTCTTCCTTGCATCTCTTATTTTCAAGAAAAAAGAAAAAAAAAATCCTTGCTTTGAATTTTTTTTCTTGGTTTTTGCTTCAGTAGCAACAAACAAAAGGCTATATTGCTTTACATAGACCCGTTTCTTTTTTGATTTGTGCATTTGTTAATGAAAATCAAAATATTTTCTTCATAACACATGTTCTTTTTTAGCATTCACATTGAAAAGGTAGTTGCATTGTAAAGCATCTAGGGTTTTTTAGGTTGCATCACATAGTGAATTCTTTCTAAATTAAAAATTTGTAGTTGTGCATACTTCATTGAAAAAGGAAAAATATTACATTTCAAAGAGTTTGCATTTAGTTGTTCATTTTTCACTTTCTACATTGAAGAATAAGTTCAATTTCATAAAAATGACAATGTTTACAATTTCTTTTCTGCACGAGTCTCTAAACATCATTCGTTTCACTACCATTTTATATGAGTAAAGAACAACCCCTAAAACAAACAATGAATTAAAATTAACTAGACTTTTTCCTTTGTAGAACACCAACTAGTCTAGGTGTAGGGCCTTGGAACAAGATTGGAGAGTTAACACTCCAAGGTCACTCAAATTCAAACATATATTTTTTACTAGTGAGTGATTAAAACCCAATATCGCATATGTTTTACTGGGGAAGCTCCTCTAACATAGGAGTTAAATATTAAGTCACACGAGGATAAGTGAAGGAGATATCTCCTCTCTCACTTATCTAAACATTTGTGGATTTTTTCATATTTGGGGGCTTCTCGAGTACCACTTGGCCCCTTGAGGTGTCGTTACTTTTGGGAGCATCAGGATTAAGTACCCTGTCAATATGTGTGGTTTTGACTGATGATGGTTTTCCCCAGGATCTATTTGCGAATTTGTTCCTTGGTTTTCATCCCTAGGTTCCACATAGGTGACTACAAGGGGAAATATCATGGTACTTGAGACAGACAATATGTTTCCACCTTGACTCCTTTGGAGGGTGTTCTTTGTCATGAGGACACTTGCACCATAGGAGAACCTTATGAGAAAGTTATCATAATTGTTTTTCAGTCCTTCATTAATCGGTCTCAGAACTTAATCAACCCGTATCAGTCTCTGGAAGGTTCATTTTCATCTCTTCACTACTTTGGACTCATGACCTAATCCACCTGGGTTGAAGCTTTTGAAAAGTAGTTTGTTTGTGTTGTTTCTCTTATGACCCTTTTTAGTGTCATGTTATGTTTGTATAGTTGGCCTTAGGTTGTGTCTATACTACCAGTTTTATATTGTTGATTCAAGGTGGTCAACCAATCGCTCCAATGGTCAAGAAGGACCCCTATTCTTTCACTTGAAAGTGTGGAGTTTCCTCCTAGAAAGCATGGAGTTTCCTCCTGTAAAGCGTGGTATTTATACCACTCGTTTTTCAGAGCTAGTGTGTGAGACTCTTTCAAACATGGAAAATCCCATAAGGTAGAAAATTGTGTATAAGAATGTTGTGGCCAAATTTCTCAAGGATACCAACCAAGGGACCCCTTCCCAAGAGGATTCTTGTGCTTTTCCTTTTTTGGAAATGTTGGTAACCCCTTGATTTCCACTTTGAAAATTCCTAGATTGAATGTAGGAATACTGATTTAGTTGTGGACCACTCCGAGTGTCCCCAATTCTCTTGATGCTTATTAGATAAGACCTTATGTCAAGAAAATCAAGTTCATCATTTATCTTCTTCCTCTGCAAAGTCTACTCCTCTTGCTTCTTCCTCATCTAGTAGTAACTACTAGTAACTACTAGTAACTAGAAGTATTAAAGGAATAGAAAGAGGAAGACTGCAAATAAGAAGCAAAGACAAAGGGAAATGTCAGCAACCTTTGTGAGTCATGTTGGAGACAAGAAACCATCCTTTGCAAGTTATGTTAGGGACACATATCTAGTCACTGCAAGTCATACTAGAGATAAGAAACCAATTGCTACAATTCATGTTGAGAGAAAGAAACCAACCTCTTCTAGCCACACTAGGGGAAAAAATCCAGTCACTACAAGTCATACTAGAGATAATAAACCGCCTGCTACAAGTCATGTCATAGGAAAGAAAACAAGAACTGCAAGTCATGCTAGGAGCAAGATTCTAGTCACTACAAGTCATACTAGCAATATGAAACCAACCAATATGAGTCATGTTGGGGGTAACCCACCAACCAATGCAAGTCATGATGGGGGAATTGATGCTACTATGAAACCTAGATGAATGAGATGCAAGCCTAAGTTCCATTTTAAAATTTTCAAGGAAGATCACCTTACTCATCTATTCCTAGATATTCTAGAGGTACTAAGAGTGTGGTCCTTGTTTGAAGGCCATTTTGATCCTGAATCAACTTCGGTTTCCCAACAACCTAATCAATCAGTGGTTGATGAAGTGATATTCAGTTGATACCAATATTCATTTTGGGGTGATGTGTCTATTGACCATGTTGTCTCCTTCTCTTAGAGAGTTATGAGACTATTAAAGTGGTCGTGTTGATGCAACCATCAGCTGATCCCACTCTTCTTTTGGGGAGTGGTGTTTTTATCAACCATGTCTTTATCATTTATAGTTTAGTACCTTTTGAACAATGGGGGAATTCCACTCTCTTCGATCATACTCCCTCCCATACCTAGGATGATTTCATTTGATTGGAATTATCTCATTAAGCCTCACCTTCCTTCTTCCACACCTTTCCAAATAAGGGTTGAAGTTAATTCAACAAACATTTACCGATTTATTTTATAGATAAAGCAACCTTTGCAAGAATTTTATCCTCATCGACTTGGAAAGATTTGGGTTCTCCCAAGCTCATGCCAGCTACCAATGAGTTGTTGGATTTTAACATAATACCTAGTGAATATTTGGGGATTCTTCCTTAGTTTTCTATCATGTTAGGTGGGAGGACTGTCCTAGTCGATATGATCATGGTTTTATGCCCTTTAGAATTAAATATGATTCTTAGGCATGATTATGTATATGCTATGAACGTTGTTGTGTCTATGTTCTTTCAGGTGATGCATTTTCCTCACAACAGAAGAATTGTCATTATTGATAAGTTTTCATCTGATAATCACCATCCTAATTTGACTTTAGTTCAGGCTACCTCTTTGTATGTTCTTAGTTTTTGAGTGGAATTTACACCGCCACGACTAAATTATGTGGCATGATATTCTTGGTGTTCAATTTCTTATGAGAATGAGCCTTTACAGTCATGTTATCATTCTTGATACAAGCTCTCGGTAATTGATTAGGTGATTTATCCAATGGGGGAAATCAAGATCTTACTTTCCCCTATTGGTCTAAGGGACTGTGAGTTTCCTTTTGAGTCTGATCTCATTGTTTGTAGATCCTCAAGCCCTAGTTCTTATGAATCTTTAATAATAGAATCTGCTAACTCCGATCAGAATATCCATCCTCATATGGAATATGGTCAATCCACTTCCCCCATTTGGGTTGTCAATCCTCCTAGTTCACATGATTTCTTGGATGTTGAATTTCCTTCAGATGAGGCTATCCTTGAAGCCATTGTTGGGTATGTGTTATATTCTTTGCATCTCTGTGTGTAGGCATGTCAAATTCGCCCACTGCGTCTGACGATCCCAACTTCATTTGCCATTTGTGTTGTGTGCGTCGGGTGCTTTCTTAGGGGGGTCCCAGGGGGGGCCAGGTATGCCCCCCTAGTTACGCGCAGCGTTCGGGGCAACGCACCATAATGTTTTTTTGGAGGTTTTTGCTATTTTAACAGATTTTGCTATTTTTAGCGGTTTTCTAAATTAATCCCGGATTAAGGGATTAGGGTTTTGGTAGCTATGAAATACCTAAAACATTGTATATATTGTATGGTGAATGGTGAAATTGATACAATGAAGAGTTGAAAGGTGCGGCACCAAGGAAGTCTGGTTTTCTCCTGGTTAATGGTTTCCAGTGTAAATCTCTGTGTACTATGCGTATGAGCCATTGATTAATTTCTGTTTTTTTAAGAATCTCTATACATTGCTTTACTTCACAGGTTTAAAGATTACATCCATGACTACAGATGGTAGATTGTGGGAAGATATGCATCATATATTTTTCTTCCTTTCTGATATGGAAAATTTACAAGTTGACTAACAAAGAAACCATTGGTTTGAGCATAGCAATAGGCTCTACTGGAAGAAGTAATATGCATAAGTTGCAAGGCTATACAGTGATTTCTACCATATTATAATTTTACGGTTTTGTTTTTTCAATTTTTGTATTCCAGAGCACAAGTTGTTATCAGACGTTTATATGTTGGATTTATTAACTTCTGGATGATTGTTGTTAGTCATATATATAATAATTCAGAAATGTTTTCATTGGAACTTTTTCATGTTGATTCGTTTTGACAGGTAGTAATCTTGAAACTAACATATAGGTTAGATTTTCCCTCATTACATTTTGAATTATCCATTTCTTAGCTTTTTTTTTTAGGATCGACTCCACTAAGTTGTTGATTAATTGGGTTGGTTGTCATTGATGTCAATCCTTGAAGAAAGTCCAGTAGAAAATTTCGGTAGCCCAATAATATGGTTAAGGGATTTAATTTTGTTTGATGTATAATGGTATAAAGTTAATATATTTGTAGGACACCTCAACAAAATGGTGTTGTTGAAAGAAAGAACACGACAATACAAGAAATGGATCGAACAATTCTAATGGATTCTAAATTGATAGATATCTTTTGGACACATGTAGTGCATACAACAATTCACATTCAAAATAGAGTAATTCTTAGAAACAAGAGTGACAAAACTCCCTACGATCTATGGAAAGGAAGACCAGGAAATGTAAAGCACTTCAGAGTGTTCAGAAACAAATGTTACATCAAAAGAGAAGATGGTAGAATGTGAAAGTTTGACTCTCGTGTGGACAAAGGTGTACTTGTTGGTTAATCAAGTACAAGGAAATCATACAAGTGTTACAATATAAGGATCAACAAATTTGTGGAAATCATCAATGTAATAGTTGATGAAACAAGTGGATGGAAATTAAAGGAAGAAGAAAAGGAATCAGTGGAACATGTTTACAAAGAAGAAGAAAAATATGAAGAAGCTACAGAAGGGGAAGATGAAGAAGATCATATATAAGTAGAAGAGAAAGTTCAACAAGTACCTCCAAAGACACCTAGCAAACGAGTACAGAAGAATCATCCTTTAGATCAGATTATCAGGAACAAAGATGTAGGAATTGAGACTAGAAGAAAAAATCGTTCACCATAACAACTACACCTAGGAATCTTATCTTTGATTGAACCAAATAGTTTTGAAGAAGCCATCAAGGATGAATTCTAGAAAAAGGCCATGAATGAAGAGTTGAATCAAATAGACAAGAATGACACTTGGGAATTGGTTCCAATACCAAGGTACAAGAATGTTGTTGGCACAAAGTGGGTATTCAGAAATAAATTGAATGAAGATGGACAGGTTACTAGAAACAAAGTTAGATTGGTATGTAAAGGATACACACATGTTGAAGGTATAAAATTTGAAGAGACATTTTCCCCAGTTTTCATAATGGAAGCAATCTGATTGATATTAGCTTATGCATGCTCCAAGAATATTAAATTGTATCAGATGGAAGTGAAATCAACCTTTCTTAATGGGGAACTTGAAGAAGAAGTCTACATTGAGCAAGTAGAATGATTTCAATTGTCAGAGAATGAAGATTACATTTGTAGGCTAAAGAAGGCCTTGTATGGTCTAAAAAAGGCTCCCAGAGCATGGTACTCTAGACGGGATAGATATCTATATCAAGAAAGGTTCAGAAAAGGAAATGTAGACAACAACCTCTACATCAAGGTAACTCAAGATAGTATTTTATTAATTGAAGTTTATGTTGATAATATTATTTTTGGAGGTGATGATGAAAGGTTAAGCCAGGAATTTGCAAAGGATATGCAAAGTGAATTTGAAATGTCATTGCTTGGAGAACTATCCTTCTTTCTGGGTCTTCAGATGTGTCAAAGCAACTAAGGAATTTTTATTTCTCAAACTAAGAATATCAGAGAAATGCTAAAGAGGTTCAGAATGGAAGATTGCAAACTAGTTAACACTCCTATGCAAACCAGTTGCAAGTTGAGAAAAGATGATGATTCAAAGTCTATAGATCCGAGGAAGTACATGTCAATGATTGACAAATTACTTTATGTGACAACATCCAGAACAAATGTAATGCAGGTAGTTGGACAGGTAGCATGATTTCAAGAAGCACCAAAGGAATCACATGTTATAGCAGTGAAGAGGATTTTCAAATATATCAAGGGAACGAAATAGTTTGGATTATGGTATCCAAAAGGAAAGGACATATCACTAATTTCCTACATAGATAAAGATTGGGAAGGTTGCATTGATGACCGACGAAGCACCAATGGAGTGGCATTCTACTTGGGTGAGTGTTTGGTATCTTGGCTAAGAAAGAAAGAGTCATTAATATCATTGTCTACATCCAAAGCAGAGTATATTGCAACAACACCATGTTTTACACAGGTTCTATGGATGAAACAAACTTTGACAAATATACATGTTGAGTATGATGAACCCATTCCTATATATTGTGATAATACAAGCGCTATCAGTATATCAAAGAATCTAGTGATGCACTCCAAGACGAAGCACATTCTTATCAAGTATCACTTTCTACGGGAATAGGTTGCAGAGAATAACATCAACGCTGAATATGTGGGAATAAAAGAACATGTTACAAATATCTTCACAAAACTGATTCCAAGGGAATATTTTGAGTATATTCTCTAGAGACTCAAAGTAATTTCTATGCCAAAATGAATGCTTTTGAGTGCTTATCTTATACGTTTTATATTTACACAAGGAAGCACCATCAAGAGGACAGTTCAGGTTGGGGGAGCAGGTTCAGGAAGAATACAGTTAGGGGGAGCAGTCCCAGATGAGAAATTACCTTTTCCATTTATGTCAAAGGGGGATAAATTCACCAGATGCAGGACAAAGAGTTAGATGCTTGGAGAAAGATCATATAAGCATGTTTCCAGGGGTAGCGATGGTCACAGGGGGAGCATAAGCAATATGAATTCAATGTTGCTTCAGAGTGTTTCCATCAATGTCAAAGGGGGATATTGTTGATTAATTGGGTTGGTTGTCATTGATGTCAACCCTTGAAGCAAGTATGGTATCAAATTCTGATAGCCCAACAATATGGTTAATGGATATCAGTTTGTTTGATGTATAATGGTATGAAGGTTATTATATTTGTAGGTAAAACTATTCTATATGGATAGTACATGTCATGCCATTTCTGGTGATATGTGGAACGCCACATAACTCCTCAAGATTAGAGAGGTATGACCTTGTGAAGTTGGAGAACCCTCATGAGTTATCTAGAAGTCAAAGAAGTCAAAATTATTCTAGATGCTCCTAGAAGAAGTTGACTAGTCAAGTGAGTGAAACTAGGATTCAATCATGGGTTAAGTTGTTGCAATAAGAAAATAATTTAAAATAAATTAGTTGCAAGTGGAGAATTTAATATCTGTAGAAAAGTGGGTTAGAAGTGGACAAGTGATTATAATTGGGTTAGCCCTAAAATAAGTAAATTGGGTTAAGTTGGTTAGAAGGTAACCCCTTGAGGAAGCTACATGGAAGTATAAATAAGAGAGTAAGGCTCTCCTATTAGCACATATTGAGGACATTGAATATCTATTATTATGTAAGGTTTATTGCAGGTAATCTTTGATACATATGAAGTTGTACAAGTCTAAGGTAGCATGGAGGGTTGATGATGAAAGTTTCAGAATTACAGAAAATACTGAAAAAACCCTAGATTTTGAGGTGTACGTAGGATGTGGTGGAGCAGGGTGTGCATGCACATGGGATATTAGTATAATAGGACACACACATGAGGGTAAAGCCATAAAAACTTGAGAAGATGACGATGCCATGTCTCTAGAGTCTGAAAGCAAGCTCATAGGAAGGTCTACAATGATCAGGTGCATCAGATTTATCTACTAGTTCAAAAGGTATGTCTTATTTCCATGAGTATTTGGATTTTGTTGTCTACATGAGAAATGGTTATGGGGTTTTGAGGATTTTCCTTGGAGATATTAATGGTTGCATGGGACTTTTTGTATAATTTAGATTTACAGAAATATAGTGCTGGTATAATCAATATTCATCATTGATACATCTTGTCAGTGTTGAGACACATTTTGTATTTCTTGGCATATGGTTAAGGGTTTTTGTGGTATATGGTTGAGAGTTTGTATTTGTGAAGTGATTGATGTATTGTGAGACTTTATATCAGAAAGGGTTTGATGTCTAGTCCATGTGAGGGTCATTATACTTTTTCTTGATTATACTTGTATGGAAAATGACTAGAGAGATATAGATACATTTGGTTAAGGGATATGTATGAGGATGTACGCACAGGGTACAACTACAGGTTAGACGGGTTGCAGGTTGAGTTTCCAAGAGGCAATAGAGTGTCTGGGTTTCAACAAAAGTGAAAAACCCTTGTTTTAGAAAGAATACGCATGATGTATAATATACAAGTCGTGTCCATATGCAGGATGCAGTACAGATAGGTCGCATACATACGCGAGCTGCAACATAGATAGGTCATGTACATGTTGGTTTTGATTGGTACAGACTGAGTACAGGTACAGGTTGGTTACAGGACAGTGGCACATGTTGGTTATAGGTCGTTGGCTTAGATTAGTACATGTTTACAACAATATATCTCACAGTGATAGTGTGACAGTGGTTTCATCATCTTACTTATATTTCAGGGTGGAGGGATGGGGCAAGGATAGGTGGTTGTAGCCACCTTCTGGTTGTAGCTGGAGAACATAGGGGGTTGTATTATCCTTCTAGTTGTAGCCATAGAATTGGGGATTTGTATCTTCCCTTAGGTTGTAGCCTAAAAATATAGCAGGTCAGAGCCTTCTTCCAGTAGTAGCTGGAGAACAAAGGAAGTTGGTGCCTCGAATGAATGTAATTCTTAAAGACATATAAGAAAAAACATTTTGTGGTTTTCTCCCGCATTGGGTTTCCACGTAAAAATAAGGGTGTACTATGTATGTGCATGATTGTTCATTGTTCATGGTTTATTTTCTCTCCACTTATTAGATGATAATGCTATATTGATCATAAATATAAATAACACTTGCATATCATGGTTAAAAGGATTAAAAATCTCTATTATTGATTCACCCCCCCCTCTCAGTAATCCAACATGAGTTATGAAACATATCATTCTTTGTCATTTAGAAGTGTTTTAATTCATGTGGTAGAGCCTACAATTCATGGATTCCCTAGTTAGAGCCTTGATTGTAATTAGGAACCCATGCTGAAGTATTTTCATAGGGCCATGAGTCCTCTTACTCCTACCATGACTTCATATCTAAGACACATGACTTCTTCTCAATATTGTTTTGGCCAATACCCATGGGGATCCAAAATTTATGTGTTAAGTTGTAGTATTACATTGCATTTTCCCACTTTCTCTTTTGAGCCCGATATTAACTTCAATTTGATGTCCTATAGCCAATTGCTTATGCATTCTCTTCAGTTTCTATCCTTTTCATCTATTTCCTTTGCAACTTGACACCTTGTATCCCTGGAGGAAACATTCCCCTTAGTGTCCATATCCTACACACATTCCTTATATTGAGCATAGGTATGCTCACTATGCTTGTAATTAGTTTGCTTGTTCGGGACACTCGTTTCCTCCACTGCATTCTAGCATTATTTATTATTTTTCAATCTTTTACACACACACATATATATTGTTATAAATGTGCCTGTAACTTGCAGGGCCAACATTTTTAACCATTGTCTAAGAAAACACAACCCAAGGGCATCTAAGCCATCAAAATCACCCAGGGATTGCACCTGACCTGGGCCACTCCAACCCTTAACATGGTTGGATTTTTGGTGTCTCCTCCCGACTAAACTCACTGTAAAGGTATTAAACTCAAGTCGCCTAACAAATGAAACCCACACCTTAACCGATCAAGCTAGCGAGACTTGACTCAAACTTATATAATATAAAAAAGACAAAAAAATTAATTATAAAAGAAAAGGATGGGAAATAGTCAATTTCTCTATAAATGTTTGGCAACAATCTTGAGTTATGTCTCCCTTGAAAAAAAAACTAGTTTTCAGTCTATGTCTCAACAAATTTGGTTTTTAGTATGAATTTAGGAAACTAAACCTTGTTCATTAAGTCTTTAATCCCCGGACTGGTTATTCTTCCAGTCACTATGGAGAGTCTGTTGATGCCTCTCGTGTCACAGACTTATGTCATTTTTCATTCTTGAGTCTATGATGCCTAAGTCACTTTTGTGTCATGCTCATGTTCAAGGGAATTTTTATCCTGCATTGGTCATTCTTAGAGATTATTGACTTTTCATGTTGGCCTTCCCATTGCCAAGTAATTCTTTGAACCTGAAAGAATCTATGTCTTTTACTCATGCTAGTATGGATGGTCCCCATTGACTTCTTGTTGAAATGACAACTCTTATCGATTACAACTCATTTCTCTAAGAGTTTGATCTAGAGTAGCACCCTGGACCTATTTTCATCATTGATAGGTTACCTTGTTCTCAACAAATGACATTTCATCATTGGTCGCCAACTGAGTGGTTTCCCATGTGTGTGAAATCAATAACTTTATTCACACTTTGGGATTCGTGTACTACCTTGGATTCCATTTTCCTCATTGGTGGAATTTCTTTCCTCTTTCAATGGTTTTCATTATTATCCATTTCTCATAGGGTCTCTTTCATGCCCTATTCTATTTGTTTAATGTGAGAGATTTAATCAGTGGTGTGTCCATCCAATTTTCCATCCGAGTCTTTCAAAATATTTATCCTTCT
>ML797996.1:210203-220297 GCA_009831015.1 Picea engelmannii | reverse complement strand
ATAGAAATGAAAATAGCATGGCAACATGATTAATCATGAAACAAATATATTTTAAAAACACGTCATCTTGTTCAAAATCTAAAATCATGTTTATGAAAGTTTGAAACATAGCATTAAAGACAAGAACATAACATTAAAAAGTTTTACAAAAGTGAGCATGCAAAAAGAAAACTAGAACATAAACACAATTTTCATTCTTGATGTTCATGTGCCCTACTAGTTACATCAAAAAGCTCTATGTCATCAAGAGCACTAGGGGCAGTAAAACAACTAGAAGTATGATCACCATTGAATTCAACACTAGTTGAGGCTCTATAACTTTGAATGCTAAGATCATCTCCATATTTTAATGAATATGGAACAAGACTGAGCCATGGAGTAAAAGAATTGGATAAGTCTTTAACCACATTCTGTAAAGCCAACAATAAGTTACTGCGAATGTAAACAAGATATTCTAATTTTCTAGATAAGAATCTATTTATTTTCTTGGAATGAATATAGTTAAAGGAACTCCAATTCCTTTCACAAGTCGATGCACTTGATTCCTGGCTCAAGACACAAATTACAAAAAATTTCAATTTTGGGGCCCCTAATCCATAAAATTCCCACCATATTGCTCCAACAACTTTAGTCCTATCATACTTTGTTGATTTGGTTGCAAATACTCCTTCTTCTAATATGTATGCCCTAAGATGATATCTAACTAAATATGCAATTGATGGATCTGGAAGTAGCTTGTCAATAGCCTCACAAAATCCACTCATGAGTCTTAATCATGATGTCTTGATATTCCAAACAATGTATGGTCTAAATATCATGTTGTTGCATGTAAAGGACTATGCATAATCTTCCATATTTGATAAATTACCTCCCATATCTCCTGGGAATTAGCATCCACATTATCAAAAGCACTTGCAATGGCTTCCTTGCATCAATCCATGCGCTCATAAATAAAACCCATACAAGGTTTTTCATCTAACAAATGCTTTTGTATTTCTCCATAATCATCTTTCTTGCACCAACACAATTTGAGGCACTATCTGTGATAACTTGGACAACGTTATTCTCCCCAACTTGTTGAATTTCTTCATCCAAAATTATGAAAATAATTTCTGTTGTCTTTACTTCATCCATTGTATTAATTTCTTTCAAAAAATATACCCCTTGAGGGAAATAATCCAACACATTAATCAATGGACGTTAACACAAATATGACCAACCATCACTCAAAATCGTGCAACCTGCATGCTTCCAAGTCTGTCTAATGTCATCCAACCTATTTGTCACTCAGTCCTTTGTTTTCTTGAGCAAAGTGGTCCTTAAAGCCCCAGATCAAGGAGGAACATAACCCTTGCCAAAATCAATGGCATTTTTCAATACATTTTTAAAATATGGACTCCTGACCACATTGAATGGAATTGCACGCCCATAATTTAATTCTGAAACAACATCATCAACTTCTTGTTTTTCAATAGGTTTCCAAAATTGATTTAATGTTTTGGTTCCACCTGCATTTTTCGAGGCAAAACTTGAGCCACCGATGTTTGATGAAGAACAAATGGTGTTTGAGGAAGACATGGAAATCTCCCTTTCAATTCATTGCCTCTTCATAGTCTTTCTCCAGTGCATCTTTCTACTCATCAGATATATTTGTGCATCCTTCCATGCCACCTCCACTTCCATTAATGATACTAAGGAGAATTTCCACGACTCTTTTTAAAGAGCCACTAAAGTTATGTCCACATAATTGATAGACAAGACTATTCCCCTCTTTCTTGACATGTTTCTATGCCCCAGTTGTAGATTTTGGAGGTGCCCTTGGTGACTGAATGAAGGTTTTTCATTTTTCATTTTTTTATTTACAACAATTAGATTTTAAAATTAAATTCTAAAACAAATAATTATACATAGATCAAAATAAATAAAATACATTGATAAAAATAAAAAATGCACATGCTCTGGAGTCTGCTCAGTGCTACTGCTCATTGTTGTAGCTTGTTGGGGACTGTTCTAAGTTGAGATTGGGCACTAGACTATACAGTGGATAGTATCTACTATCATGTAAACTTTAAATTTCCAGATCGAACACCTCGACAGAGTACACTGTCAAGCTTCGACAATGTGAAAAATAGAAACGTTATGTTACATGTAATGTGAAAAAAGGATTATGCATGACAACATGAATTGTTGGAGGCTGTGTTCATTGTTTAGAGAAACCATTGGATAAGGGCCTAAGGCATTACATGATGTGTTTATGAGAAGCTAGAGAAGATTCGCAGAATTACCTATGGGAAATGGACTATGAAAAGTAGGCCCTCAACACTCAGGGTTACAAGCTCAACCCTCAGGATACGTTGGAACAGTTGAAGTGTCGTTGGCCTGTTGGGGTCATTAATGCTCACTTCTCACCACTATAAATGATCGATGAACTATAGTTTGTTGTCGGCTCAAACTTCAATTGCAGACCCGCGGACCATGGTGGGGACTCGGGCATGCTAGAGATTTAGTGTAATATTTCAGATATAAAAGTATGTAGAACAAAAATAAAATGCTAGAAATGGTAGATGAACAAAAAAATAACCATAACAACACCACAATAATACCAATATGATACCAAAATAACACCAGAATGAGCACTTTGATTACTAAGAGCAATGTTCACTTGCCTCTTCAAGGGGGCAACCTCCAGTCGAGTAGAGCTCTATTACAATAATATCCAAGACAAAAGTTTGGATACCCTCGACCCTATTTATGCTAAATATGTCTATCAAAATAACTGTCTAGAGGAAGATCCTTCTAGAAGCATAAGCTTCTATTATGTCTTCTTACATTCAAATTATTCTTCCTTATTGCTAGGCCTTATTAATATTGACCTTTATTACATCGAAATATATTATTCTACCTACATGAGGGGTTAGGTCCATAACATGTCCTCCCCCTTAAAAACAACCTTGTACTCAAGTCTTGAGATGTGGAAATTGTTGTAGAATGGTAGTTGGTTCCCAAGTGGCATATGTTGGGTTGTATCTTTCCACTGGACCAACACTTCCTTAATGGTTATTTGACGTAGGCGGTGCTCGCGCTGGTCCAAAACTACTTGTGGTTGTAGCGAAATGGAGCCTTCTTTGTCCAACTCAAGAAGGTTGGTTCGAGATTGGCACTTAGTTTCAATCACCTTATTTAAGAAGGAAACATGAAAAAAAGGATGTATCTTAGAATGACTAGGAAAAGCTAACTGATAGGCCACCTGTCCCACATGCTTGAGAATGGTATAAGGACCATAAAATTTGGGCGTCAATTTCTGACAATGGTTAGCCTTGAGGGAATTTTTCTTATAAGGTTGCAATCGAAGAAACACATGATCCCCTTCTGCAAATTGGTGTTCAGAGAACCCTTGATATGATTGTTGCTTCATGCGATTCTAGGCCATGACCAAATTCGCTTTGAGGGTATGGAGAATAACCTCTCGAACTGTAAGTTTTTGGTCAACTGCCTGGACCTTCGAGACACCTAGTAAATATGAGAGAACTGAAGGTGGCTTTTGTCCATATAATGCTTCAAAAGGAGTCATGTAAATAGTTGTATGGTATGAAGTGTTGTACCACCATTCAACTAGTGGTAACCATTGAGCCCACTGATTTTTCTTTTCTGATGAAAAACACCTCAAATATGTTTCCAAACACTTGTTGACAACTTCAATTTGACCATCAATCTGGGGATGATAAGATGTCTTGAGATGCAATTGGGTGCCTTGTATCTTGAACAGTTCTTGCCAACCATGGTTAAAGTTGGGTCACGATTAGAAACAATAGAATGTGGCATGCCATGAAGCTTGAAGACCTGATTCATGAAAAGTTGAGACACGATGGATGTTGTAAACAGGTGTTGAAGACTACAGAAATGAGCATACTTAGAAAGGAGATCAACTACCTCCATGATGACTGATTTATTTCCTGATATAGGTAAGACTACAATAAAATCCATAGAGATATCCCACCAAATAGTAGGTGTAATCAGAAGTAGTTGTAGTGTCCTAGGAGATTTGACTGTTTCTCCCTTGTTGCATTGACACAAATCACATTCAGCCACAAAATTATGAATGCCCTATTTCATACCATCCCATAAAAAGGAATGTTTGAACCTGTCATAGGTTTTAGTAAACCCGAAGTGCCCAGTTGTGGGTGTAGCATGAAGCTCAGAAAGTACCGTGGATTTAAGTTTTGACTATTTACCTAAATGAAAACGGACTTTGTATCGAAGCTCATCATAGAGCCAAGAGTACCCTGGGGAAACTAGAAAACTGGACTGGAATTGTTGTATCAGATGCGAACTTTTGGGATCGTGTAGCCATTCCTGGCGAACGACTTAGAGCCAATATAGTACAATGAATGAGAGAGAAAAAAGGGACCCTTCATCTTCATATTTTCGGGAAAGTGCATCCACAACCACATTGTCTTTGCCTTTCTTGTAAATGATCTCATAATCATATGCAAAGAGCTTAGTCACCCATTTTTGTTGCTCTAGGGAGGAAATGCGTTGTTCCATAAAATACTTGAGGCTTTGATGATCTGTCTTAATTTGGAAGCGTTGCCCCAATAGATAAGGGCAAAAAAGATCAACTACATGCAAAATAGACAACATTTCCTTTTCATAGATTGATTTGCCCAAATTTCGTTCAGACAGTTGTTTGTTGGTAAAGGCCATAGGTCAACCCTCTTGCATAAGGACAACGCCAATTCATTTACCTGAAGCATCACATTCCAAGACAAAGGTCTTTGTGAAATCAGTAAGGGCCAATACTGGAGTGGTGCACATGGCCATATTCAAGGTTTGAAAATCCTAAGTAGCTGTTGGAGTCCAAGTGAAAGAATTATTTTTAAGGAGTGCATTGAGAGGTGCCACAATCTTTCCATAATTCTTAACAAACTTGTGATAATAACCTGTTAAGCCCATAAATCCATTCAAGCTTTTGAGAGTTTTTGGGTGAGGCCAGTCTTTCATAGCTTCAATCTTTTTAGGATCCACCCTAACGCCATCCTTTCCAAGAAGATGACCCAAGTACTCGACTTCTGAGGTGCCAAAAGCACATTTAGATTGTTTTAGGAAAAGTTGGTTCTGAGAGAGTAGATGGAGAACTCGATCCACATGACAATATGGTTTTTCCAGGTTTTGCTATAGATGAGGATATCATCAAATAAAACTAAGACAAAATGATAGAGAAAAGGACGGAAGACATGATTCATGAGGCTTTGGAAAGTGGAGGGAGCAATACACAAGCCAAAGGGCATGACCAAAAACTCATCGTGGCCCTCATGAGTTCTAAAGGCAGTTTTAGGATGTCTGCTTCTTTCATATGGATCTGGTGGTAGCTAGAATGAAGATCAAGTTTAGTAAATAATTGGGCGCCACTCAATTCATCCAATATGTCATCAATGCCAGGAATGAGAAATTTTTCTTCGATGGTGAATTTGTTGAGGGCACAAAATTCAGGACACATGTGCCAAGAACCTTCTTTCCTCATGACCATGACCAAAGGAGAAGAGTAGGGGCTTGTACTAGGGCGGATAACACCCGTGTTAAGCAATTCTTAAACCATTTTCTCAATTTCATTTTTTTGGGAAAAAGGGTGACGATAGGGACGGATATTGGGAGGAAGGATTCCTGGGACAAGGGGAATGGAATGATCATGAACACCACAGGAAGGAGGGAGTCCCTGGGGAGTGGAAAAAAACACTTGATGTTTAGAGAATATGGATTTGAGGTCATGTGGCACAAAGGGTGTCTCAATTGCTTTTATGGAATGGAGTTGGGAAATAACGCCCAAATGACCTTTTTTGAGCATCTTTTCTATGCGATGGGAACTAATGATCTCAAGGGAACTAGCGGTGATTCCTTGGAACTTATATTGTTGGCCCTCCTGGTTGAATTGCATGGTTAATTCCTTAAAATCCATGAGAATGGGACCCAAAGTCCTTAGCCAGTCTGCACCCAACACAATGTCACAATCACCCATGTCAATAGAAAACATATGAGATTTCAGGTGGTAGTCACCAATTTGGAGATGCACATTTTCACAACGCCCTCCACATTTTATGGACCTGCCATTGGCAATCATGATTTGGAAATTGTTGACTGCACGGATATAGCAATTAGTTTCTTCAGCAATGCGGCGATGAATAAAATTATGGGTTCTTCCACTATCAACAAGAATGATGACCTTCCTATGCTTGATGTAGCCAATTAGTTTGATGGTTTGGGGAGCAGAGAAGCCAGTGAGAGCATTTAGAGAAATGATCAGTTCTACTTCGGGAGGGTCGGAGGGAGTGGTTATGTCAGTGGGTTCAGGTGACACAAACACAAGGGGAGCTTCAACATACTCTTCTAAAACATCGCCCAAGATGGCTATCAAAATATTTCGTTCCTTACACTTGTGTCTCGAAAAATATTTGTCATCACAATTATAACAAAGGCCTTTGAGTTGGCGTTCAACCATTTCGGCTCTGGTCAATTTTTGGATCTTTAGTGGAGTAGGAGGAGTGGTATTTATTGGTTTAGTGTGAGGAATAAAGGAGGGTTTCCAGTTTTGAGAAGAGACAACATGTTGTGCTTCCTTATCTCTATTAGTAGCCTCCACCCAACTCTGAGGTTGATCCATGAGGACATGGGCACAAATCTCATCCTTGAGGCCACTGATAAAAAATTCTTTGAAAAAAGCATCAAACATTCCTTCCGTACAAAAAGTCAATCGCTCAAAGGAAGCTATAAAGTCTTCCACTGTGCCAAATTGTTTCAACTTTGTCAAACAACCTAAATGGTTGGTGTTAGTGTCAAAGCGTTCATAAATCTCCGCCACAAAGTGTCTCCAAGCAATATACCCTTGACGAGAAATTTTTCTCCATTGCCACCATTGCCAACGTTCTTGATCTAGATGGAGAACACCATACCAGAGTTTGGCCAAGTCATATGTAATGTCGTACAAAGAGAAATAATGTTCCATTTGAGTTACCCAACTAGTGGGATCTGAGCCATCAAATTTGGTCACATCTACACGCGGAAGGCGTAGGTCACGCTGAAAGTGATGGGGCTGAAAATTATGGGAATGAGAGGAAGTTTCAACTTCAGTATGCAAAGGTGGGTCGAATAAAGGAGGATCTGCAGGGATATGCAGCTTGGTGCAGATCATCGAAGCGACAGACTCAAGATGGTTAGTAATGTCTTATTTGAGGTCTTCTTTGAGTTCCTTGATTGAGGTGACGATGAAGGAATGCATGCTTTTATTGATGGTGGAAATATTGGCACTGAGTTGTCTCACTTCTTGTTGGGTCTCTGTGAAATTAGATTGCAAGGTATTGAAGCAAGCTTCCAAGTATTGGCTACGGGTATGGGCCATGATGACGAGGGAACCGAAAAAGGGCGGGTAGGGTAAATTTTTTTTTTGAAAAATGATAGGTATGAATGTGATAAGGGCGAAGAGAGAAGTCTAATGGAATATGTCTCAAATAATGGTGCAACAAAATCTAGACTTTTTTTTTACACCTGCGGAGTTATACTCCAGGCTGAAGAGTATTGCAATGATGAAATGCCCAGATGTTTAATCAAGAAGAAATGTGTAGTGATTTGGAAACTCAAACACAGTTGCACGGAAATAGATCTTGTATGTTTCTTTTTTTTTGTTTCCGTCCCCAAAGGTTATGTATTCAATGGTTCTACAAACAAGGGTTTTCCCTGTGCTATAGCTCTCTGATATACATGTGGGGTCCAACAGTAGTACACAGCCCAATATCTCAGGGCACCAACTAAGGAGGCTAGACCATGCCCTTAGCCGTACTACCCAACTACCCAGGTACTAGAGAGTATCTTCCCGAGTGTTGTTCTTGGTGGAACTATAGCAGTCAGGCGGCTGATCGATTTATCTAAAGAGGGCTCCAATAAATCTAGGTTGATCTGTATACATGTGTTGTCTGATGCTCTACCACTCGAAGGGGTACCAACAGGGGTTACAAGGGTGGCCAACAGATGTGCACTTAAGTACCACATGTATTTCTGGCGTGTATGAATCCCCGACTGCAGATTTATGCACGTAACAACATATCTTTGTAGCTTAAAGATGTTGGAATATGTCTCTACCATGAAAAAAAAAATTAACCCACAATTTTTTGCCGAGGAAAGTGCTCTGATACCACTTGTAATATTCCAGATATAAAAAGTATGAAGAACAAAAATAAAATGCTAGAAATGGCAGATGAACAACAAATCAACCAAAACAACACCACAATAATACTAGTATGATACCAAAATAACACCAGAATGAGCACTTTGATTACTGATAGCAATGTTCACTTGCCTCTTTGAGGGGGGAAACCTTCAGTCGAGCAGAGCTCTATTACAATAATATCCAAGACAAAAGTTCTTATACCCTTGACTCCTATTTATACTAAATATGTCTATCAAAAGAACTATCTAAAGGAAGATTCTTCTAGAAGCGAAAGCTTCTATTAGGTATTCAATAAGTACATGCACGCCAAGAACATAGTTACCAACTTAACGCAAACTGTGACCTCAAAACGAGAACTCTAGCCCTTAAAACCCATAATTTTGCGCAAAAACCATGAAAATCAACCCCCAAATCAAAAAGTGGTGCTATCGGTAGCACCATTTTTTTAAACGTGGTCAAAATTACAACATTTTTCGAACATGGCCTTCGAAACTCAGGCAATAGCTCAGAAAAACCTTAAAATCAACACCTAAATAAAAAAGTGATGCTACGTAAAAAAAAATTGTTTTTTACTAAACGTGAAAATCATAGTTATTTATGACCTAATTGAAATTGTGATATTGACAAAAAAACCCTATGTAAATAAACAACCTGAAATTGGACTCCAAATGGTCCCTTGAAAAATTATTTACAAATTTTATTTTTTATTTTTTTAATTTACATTAAAAAACAAATAAATAGAACAAAATCTTCACAAATAAATTTTTTTTTTAAATGACCAAAAACCACATTTAAAAAATTATATTATAAATTCAATTGAAAAATAAAAATAAAAAAGGTTAAAAAAACAATGTGAAAAAAAATTTCCTCCAAAAACAATAATTTAAAAAATAATTATATATGTTTTTACAAAAGAATCATTAAAAAAACCTTTAAAATGTAATTTAAACAAAAAATAAATAAATAAATAAAATAAAATAAAATAAAAAACTTTAAAAAGGCAAAAAAAAAATTAACAAAATTCAACAAAAAAAAATATTTAAAATAAAAAATATTAAAAAATCTTGAACTAAAACTTTAAAATTAAAATAAAAGAAAAAAATTCAAAAATATATATTTTCAAAACAATATTTAAATGAAAACAAAACAAATTTAATAAAATCAATAACCAAATAATAAAAATAAAATTTTAAAACCAATTTTAAAATAAACTTCTAAGCATATTAAAAAAAATAAAAATTAAAAGCAATTTGAAAATACAAAAACTATCAATTTTAATTGAAACTAAAGTAAAAAAATACAAAAAGCAAATATAAACAAATTTAATAACATTTAAAACAAAAAAAATAAAATACAATTTTGCAATTGAAATAACATAAAATTTTAACTAAAATTAAAACAAAAAATAAAATTACAAACCTACATATTATTGGGGTGTCGTGGGGGGCAATTCTCAGCATCACCCCAGCCCCCAGGGGCTAAGTCTTGGTCCCACGGGGCCAAGTCTTAGCCCGTGGGGGCTGGGGTGATGTCGGGCATCACCCCAGCCCCCAAGGGCTAAGCACTGGTCCCAGGGGACCAAGGCTTAGCTCGTGGGGGCTGGGGTGATGTCGGGTATCACTCCAGCCCCGATGGGATAAACGTTGGTCCCATGGGGCTAAGGATTAGCCCCTGGGGGTTGGGGCGATTCCCGGCATCACCCTATCCCCCATGGGCTAAGCCTTGGCCCCGTCAGACCAGATCTTAGCCACTGGGGGCTCGGGTGATGCCCAAAATCATCCCCCATGACACCCATGTTGGTTGAACGTCGTGGGTGTCGTGGGGGTGATGTCGGGCTGGGGTGATTCTGGGCATCACCCCAGCGCCCAGGGGCTAAGCC
>ML797996.1:179648-196138 GCA_009831015.1 Picea engelmannii | reverse complement strand
CAGAAATAGTAAACTCTACTGATGGATTCTCCCTCTGTGACTATACTGTACTTAACACCTGGTGTCGTTTCCTGCTAACAACTGCTAGTTGTACGCCTTATGTCTAGGGGTGTTTCTTGCTTGTTGTCACTGTGATATGTTGGGATTGTTTTGTTGTGTTCGTCTTGTTGCGTCTTGTGCTAGGTCGGGTTACTAGTTTCTGCCTGAGCAGTCGGTCAGGAGCCGGTCTAATCTTCTTTCGAGAAGACATAAGACTAAACGCCCTGCTTTCTGGTGCAGAAATAGTAACACCTTGGACTCTTCCCTCTGTGTTCTTACTGTGCGCCCCAGAATGTCTTACTATATGTGTTGTGCGCCCTTTTTGCCTGTGATCGTACATTGATGCAGTTACTCGTTGTGTGCCTTCAGTGTTGCCGTGTCGTGGTTGCGTCTTGTTGGTTGTCGAGTGGCGACTTACAGTTAAGTGTGTTGTTACTTCTACACGCGCGCACACCCAAAAAAAAAAATAATAAATAAAATAAATAAATAAATTTTGCACCTGTTACTAGAATGGTTGTCGTAACGAGTCGATTCGTTACATCAAATTCTAAAGGAAGCCCTAATTCATGCTTTCCATTATAGCAAGCACGCACTAGTTTGCAGGTTTAACGGATATTGGCCCAATCTGTCGGATCTGCTCTCCTGGATCTCTTCCGAATGGCACCCGCTTTTAGAGGGAGAAGTCATTACCTGTTCTTGTGAAAAAGGGTTTTTTGTAGTAGTTTTCGATTCAACAAGCGACAAAGACAAGGTGTTTAACGTCGGGCCGTGGTTCTGGGGCAGAGCAGGCCTGTCCATGCAACTATGGACCCTGTCTTCGACCCATCCTCGAACTGTATCTCTTCAGCTCCAGTCTGGATGAGACTTCCATATTTGCCCCTACATTTATGGGGGGATGAGTCTCTTAAATCTATTGGCAATGGCCTCGGCAAGTTCCTCTGTATAAGTCCGGACTCCAAGACAGCCCGCTCCACCTTCGCTCGAATCTGTGCTGAAATGGATTTCTCCAAAAGTTTCCTAGCTGAAATAATTCTTCAAGGCAAGGACTACTCAAGGACCCAAATCCTCGACTATGAGAATCTCAGTTTCAGGTGTAGGAACTGCTTCGAAACGGGGCATTTAGCTCGTAGCTGTGTAAAACAACCCGGGAAAAAAAGGTCGTCCAAAAGCCAAAGACCCACCTGGTGGATGGGGGCACCATCAGAACCGCGCACTGAAAGCAAGGTCCAGGAAGCGGCAGAATAAGCAGAAGCTGAAGCCGAAACCAAACCCCCTACTAAGGGGAAAGCTCAGACAGAAGCCACTCCCAAGTCGCCCACCCAGCCAGAACCCCAGACCTCACGCTGGGCAGACCTAGCCGACGAGGAAGACCCTCTATACCCGTTGGAAAGTCAATCTATGGACCAAAGTATTGAATGGTAAACGGTGTCAAAAAAGAAAAAAAAATTACATACAAGAAATGATGTAATAACGCGAAGCCGTTCAGGGTCGCTAAAATAGTTTTATTTCCATGATTTTGTAATGAGTTAGGATCTTCAAGCAGTAGTTTCCAGTTTTCAAGCAAATCTTTACCGATGTATAGAACCCAGTGGCATGTCCACTGTTATTAATACAAAGCTCCATTAACCGTTTCTCTCTCTCAAAAAAGACATAACTCTGAACAAAATTACAATTTTTTTTGTTGTTTAAATTGTTTTTTTAATGTATAAATGGATTCAGTGTGCTGAAAAATTATTGGGATACTCAAATTATATAGATTTAGCCACTCAAATCTTTTATTGCATAAATGGATTCCGCATGCTGAAAAAATTATGGGATACTCAAATTATACAGACTTAGCAACTCAAATCTGCAGATCCAACACATAAATATGAACAAATTTACAAATTTTTGTTGTTTAAATTGTTTTTCTGAATGCATAAATGTATTGGGCCTGCTGAAAAATTCAATTCTATTTTGTTTAAATTGTCTTTTCTGAATGAATACATAAGTGCATTCTGCTTGGTTAAAAATCCCTGGGACACTCAAATTATACACAAATTTAACTACTCAAATTTACATATCCAACACATAAGTCTGAACAAAATTACAATTCTTTATTGTTTAAATTGTTTTTCTGAATGCATAAATAAATTCAGCTTGTTGAAAATTTCCTGGAACACTCAAATTATACACAAATTTAACTACTCAAATCTACAAATCCAACAAATTCTCATCAATTTTCCTACAAAATTAAATAGAAAATATCTAAAACCATTTTTTTTTAAGTTTAATCTAAAGTATTTTATTTTCTTCAAAATAATTAATCAAATTTAATAAAAATAAATTTTTATATTTTAAAATTATTATTTTAAAATATAAATATATAAAAATTTAGATATTTAAATATTTTTAAAAATAATCTTTTATCATTTTAGAAATAATAAGTTTCTAAATTTTTTGAAAGAACATAATCATGGGACGCCCTTCTCTATGTTGAATCCTAAAGAATTATTATTGACCAGATATAATAATCATGTGGTGATTGAATATGATGATGGAACGTATCTTTCAATGATGTTAGGGAATTTGGAATTAACTATCGATGACATATGGATGCACTAGGGAATTTGGATGACATATCGATGACATATGGATGCACTAGGGAATTTGGATGACATATCGATGACATATGAATTTGGATGACATAATGATGTTAGGGAATTTGGAATTAACTATCGATGACATAGGGAATTTGGAATTAACTATTAACTAATGATGTTAGGGAATTTGGAAAGGGCTTACCATTCTAAATAATTGTGTATAATAATATATGGATGCACAACAAAAATTATTTAAAGAGGTGGAAAATTTGGATTACCAAAATTTTAAATCATTATATAAAATATAGATGTATGATAAAAATTCCTTTAAAATTGTGTATTATCTAATACACCTAAAAAAAATTGTGTATTACCTAATAAAACTTTGGTAGAAAATTTGGATGTATCAAAATTTTAAATAACTATTCTCAAGCAATTATTTGAAGTTATGTTATCTCTTAACTTTTTATTCATTCAACTTTAATTAAATTAAAATGAAAATTTTCAAACTATTTTGAATAAACTATATATTACATCCAATTCATATCTTAACTTTCTATTCATTCAATTTTAATTAAAATGAAAATTTCAAACTATTTTGAATAAATTATATATTACATCCAATTTATCTTTTAACTTTTTGTTCATTCAATTTTAATTAAAAAATAATAATATTCAAACTATTTTGAATAAACCATATATTACATCCTATTTTAATTAAAATGAGAATTTCAAACTATTTGAATAAACCATATATTACATCCCATTTACCATAATAGATATAAGAAATTGTTTTTTCGTAGTACAAAATTATAAGCATGCTTTTTCAATTGCATTATGTTGCATTTAGAAATTATGTACTTCCCTACTTTGAATCTTAGATTGGATAGCATGGCATGATCATAAAGGTAAATATAATGACGACATGGCTCATAAACAAACTTAGGAATTTGAACCGTTGACTTCATGGTCCAAAACCATAAACTCTGATCAAAAAATTTGTTTACTATATTTGACTTAGAAATATATATATAAAGTGTTTTTATGTGTCACATTGGATAATCTTGGCAGAGTTGTCCAAAACTATGAAATTTTATCTAAAGTTAGAGTAAGATAGAGCTTCTTTGTATAAGAGTATATGTGTAGTCAACAAGTTAGAGTACATTAGTATATTTAAAGTTAGAGTACATCAGTCGATCGAGTAGTCAACAAGCCTATCGATTAGGTAATCGACTAATAGTTGAAGATAGTCGATCGGTGGATCGATCAACTTAGCAATCGACTACAGTTGTATGCACGGACGATCGACTTGAGCATTTTTGTCGATCCTATTAGACATGGCGGATTTGACAAAGTCAACTCTAACCACCGACGGTTATATGTGGGCAAGATCATCTTGATTTCATGGAATATGGTTAGATATTGAAGCTATAAATAACAGACTCTATGGATCATTATTATCAAGTGGATTAACTAGATCAAGTGATCAAGAGATATCATTGTTGTGTACAAGATGTTCATTATGCATTCCGATGTTTTGATCATAGTGCGTTGTGCTTAAGTGTTGTAACAACGTCTTTAGACATCACCTTTTATGTCTTCAAAATATTATTTCTTGTTCAATTATCTACAATATTGTTTGTTTGTTTTGTATTAGGTTACACCCTATCCCCAACATGGTATCAGATCTGATGGTTTGAAACCTCACCTATTATCCACAAACCTTGTTGAGTCTGACCTGTTGTGTGTTTGACTCTAGGTAGGTGGTTTGCATATTGTAATTTGTTGAAATAGATCTATTTTGTCTAGATATCGAAGATGGCTTTGAAGATTGATCCTATAATTTAGAATGGATCAAATTACATAGTATGGGCACTTGACATGGAAACCCTACTAAAGAATAAAGGACTATGGTAGTATATGAAGATTGTGATTCCCTATCCAATAGATGAGTAGGAAAATTTCATTGTTGATGGAAAGAAGGATGAAGTTGTGGGGGTCATCGTGACCTATATATCATGGGGGATTCATTTTCACATCAGTGGAATTGATTTCCCTCATCAAGTTTGGAAGAAGCTAAAGCAATTTTTCAACAAAGTCGATGAAATCCACATCATGCAATTGGAGAAAGAGTTGATCTCTCTTTATCCCTATTCCTTTGATAGAATAAAGGACTATTTGGCATGTGTAAAAGAACTCCAGTTGAAAATGGGAGAATTGTTTATGGGCGTTTATGACACACCGTCAACTGGAAGGGAATAGTCTGGTCCTAGGTTGTCTAAATAACCCAATCCATTTCGAATAACTACCCCTGACGGGTTTAACGACTATGTTAGCTGATAAAGGGATCTAATCAAGCAAGCAACTAAGAATCCTAATAATCCTCAAGGATTTATGCTCTAGGATGGGTGTGAGTATTAATACTAACAAGACATAGGTGATTATAATCAAATCCAAAAGATCACTAATAATAATTTCATATATGACAACAATAGCTTGGAGAAAGTGACTTCATACAAATATATTGGAATCGATCTACATCGCAAGCTTAACTAGAACTATAGTATTGAGAAAATGATAAATGGAGGGTGGAAAGTTTACTTTGGCCTTGAAAAAAATTGTAAATTGATGGAACTTTTGGTATGGGATAAAAAGGAACTCCTCTTTTAGACTCTTGTGAATCCTGTTACCTTATATGATTGTAAGTTTTGGGGTTGCAACATCTCTAGAGAATCACAAAGAAAGATCGAGCTAATCCAATTTTATAAATTATAATCTTAAAATTAAAGGCTATACATCCTATCCTATTCTCCACATAAAGGCAAGTCTTTCCCTCATTGGGAGCATGGATATTACTAGCTACATTTAATGTACAAGAACAAGATAAACAACATGGAGGGAAAGACTCTTCCTAAGATTGCCTCAAACTCCAATCAAAACCACTATTGGCTCAAGCGAGGTTAGTAGAAAGATGTCAAGTCTTGGATGAAACATTGGGGAACAGATGAAGAATTAGAGGATAAGAGAAAATTAAGATAATATAAGGAAGTAATTAAACCTAATCTATGGGATGAAAGGTATCTCTATGTAGAATCAAAAGTACCTTTATGTTTTAACTAAAGCAAAGAAGAAAATCAACATTGCTAAAATAAAAACGAACTATCATGAGCTTCATAGTAAAATAATTTCTGATCTTTTACACTAAGAGAGTTCAAGAAGAAAAGTAGATTATTTTATAATACTCCACTTCAATCTTTTATAAAAAAAATAAAATTCTAAAACAAACCAAATAATTTCGTACCTTTTTTTAATTAACATTAAGAATCATTATCATTGTTTTTCTTAAAATTAATTGATGTTTAAATTTATTTTAGTTTTTTATTACTGTAAATATTGAAACATTTTTTGTTATGGTTATTTTTTAAAGACCACTTATCAATTCCACATTAAAAATATGGAATTACACATGTTCTTTAAGCTAAACAATAGCAACAATAAAAAAAAAAACACCATCCTAAAATTAAATATTAACAAATTGTAATCATCACATGGTAATTAAAAATTCGTTTTTTATTTTATTGACAAAACTGTAATTAAAAGACCCCGGAGAAGTCGCCACATGTTCAAATCATGATAAAATATGCATGTGCCTCCAAACATCCAGTTGGGTGGTGGAGATTATTGGATAAGACATTAACACTACCACATTCACTTATTCACTCATTGAGTGAGCACTGTCGATGGCTATTCACTAGTTATAATAATCGGTGTTGGATAAACATTCTACTTTTTTTTTTTTGTCGGAATCCAACGATGTAACTCTGGACAAAATCACTATTTTTTGTTGTTTAAATTGCATTTCTGAATGCATAAATGGATTCATCGTGCTGAAAAAACCTTTGGGGAACTTCGATTATACAAACTTAGCCACTCAAATCTATAGATGCAACCATTCCTCATCAGATTTCGGGTAAAATCAAATTGAAAAAATTGTCGAAAAAGAACTAAAAAGTAGAACGTTTAGACTAATCACTTGTGTGAATTATTTTTTTGAATTATTTGATTGATATAGGAAGTTGATTTTTCCTTTGTGCATATTTATATAAAATGATATGCAGTTGATTTTTCTTTTGTGCATATTTCTATAAAACCATATGCACGATTCTTCAATAGCATTATGTTGCATTCAAAGATCTGTACTCTCGTGCTTTGAATTTATGGTATAAAGTCATATGCATGATTCTTCAATCGCATTATTTTGCAATCAAAGATCTATACTTACCTGCTTTGAGTTTCTTTTTTTAGTGTCCACAGTAGGAACTGATCATAGAATAAAAATAAGGACGATATTGATTACAGCGGTATGGTAGCCATGGCTTACAAAGGTATCCCAGCTACCTCTCATAACTTTCATACCTTTCAATTTCTATACTTTTGTTTAGGTTGAGTCTATAAGTTTTGTACTTTGGAAAGGACTTGTCATAAATTCTATGGAGCATTAAATTAATGGTTGTGGAGGCAATCCTTTTGGATTTTCAAATATTTTTTAAGAGGATTGAAGTAATAGGGTGCATTGATTTAAGTGATAATGATATAACATAAAAAAAATAGGGTGAATTGGTTTCACTGATAATACTATGGAAAATTATTTAGTATAATCAAGTAGTTGTATTCATTTTAACAATGATATAACATAAAACAATAAGGTGCATGGATTACAGTGATAATGATATAACATAAAACAATAGGGTGCATTGATTTCAATCATAATACTATGAAAAATGATTCAATGCATTAATTAATTGAAGAAATGACACATGTCCCTCCTAAAAGAATAATATGTGCTCTATGAGATATTCTTGGAGAAAGTTTTAAGGGAACTATCTTAGTTTTGGCATTTTTATGGGCATATTTTCCGATCAATTTTTACCAAAATATGGCCAAAACCTGTTGTAACTCCATACTAGAGTGATTCAGTGTGTATAATTTGAGTGCCTTGAGGGTGGTGAATCCATTTATGCATTCAAAAATGAAATTTAAACAATCGAAAATGGTCATTTCATCGAGATCTCTTGAAAAAGTTCAAAAGGTTGAATGTTTAAACAATGCCATCTTAGTTGTGATCTACCATTTATAACAATTAATTGCATTGATTTAATGAAAAAAAGTATGCATTGATTCAAGTGATGATACAATGATTCAGTGAATCAAATCCATCTTGGTATTTACCTCCTTTTAGATTGAAATCTTTCTCGATGCATTGATTTCAGTGACGATACTATGCAAAATGATTCAATGGATTAATTACTTGAATAAATGATTCAATGGATTAATTACTTGAAGAAATGATTCGAAGGAAATTAATCCTCTATATTGACTTAAAGTGTGAGATAGAACAAATAATCAAGTCAAATGAATTTAGCAATAACGTAGTGAAATCCAATTTTGAAACAGATATATAATTTGAAGTCCTATACTTTTTTTGGTTAGGTGCGAATTATATATTAGTATTTTCACATTAAAACCATGATAATATTAATATATATATAACTTGAAAAACGGACGAGGTCTAAAATTTATCAAGGTCTCACTTTTACTCCAATATCTCCAACTAAAGCTTTGAATGGTCTCCAATTTAGAACTCCATTTTCATATGATTGTTATAAAAAGATGGAAAAGTGTGTCGGTGTGTGTAGGAGAAAAGAAGAAGAAAATAGTTTGAGGTCAATTACTATGTAATATATGTGTTATTCAATATGTTCCTCACATAAATTATTAGTGATATGTTGCAGTATATATGTTATTCAATATCTTAACAATTCCATTTTGTTATTATTCAACATCTTCATCACTAAACATTGTTAATTTGTTATTATTTGGATTCATAATGATGTAAATTTCGAAGTATCAAGTTCATATTAAACATTTACATATACATAAACATTATCAAATATACATATAGATCAAGATTATCATCTAAAAATTTCACGTTCCTTCCCACAACTAAAACCTTAGTCACTTGGTTTGTGTTCATGTTCAAATTTGGCGAGCTTGGAGTTCACCAAAAATTCGATAGTCAAAATTTTGGTGATAAAATTCGACATTAAGTTCGACATAGTACAAAATTTGAAAAAATAAAAACAAATATAATAAAATTGGATACTTTCATTATAAGTTTAAAATACATATGATAGAAATGAAAATAGCATGGCAACATGATTAATCATGAAACAAATATATTTTAAAAACACGTCATCTTGTTCAAAATCTAAAATCATGTTTATGAAAGTTTGAAACATAGAATTAAAGACATGAACATAACATTAAAAAGTTTTAACAAAGTGAGCATGCAAAAAGAAAACTAGAACATAAAAATAATTTTTATTCTTGATGTTCATGTGGCCTACTAGTTACATCAAAAAGCTCTATGTCATCAAGAGCACTAGGGGCAGTAAAACAACTAGAAGTATGATCACCATTGAATTCAACACTAGTTGAGGCTCTATAACTCTGAATGCCAAGATCATCTCCATCTTTTAATGCATCTGGAACAAGACTGAGCCATGGAGTAGAAGATTTGGATAAGTCTTTAACCACATTATGTAAAGCCAACAATAAGTTACTGCGAACGTAACAAGATCTTCTAATTTTCTAGATAAGAATCTATTTATTTTCTTGGAATGCATATAGTTCAAGGAACTCCAATTCCTTTCACAAGTTGATGCACTTGATCCCTGGCTCAATACACAAATTACAAAAAAAAAAAAAATTCGGGCCCCTAATCCATAAAATTCCCCCCATATTGCTCCAACAACTTTAGTCCTATCATACTTTGTTGATTTGGTTGCAAATACTCCTTCTTCTAATATGTATGCCCTGAGATGATATCTAACTAAATATGCAATTGATGGATCTGGAAGTAGCTTGTCAATAGCCTCATAAAATCCACTCATGACTCTTCATCATGATGCCTTGATATTCAAAACAATGTAGGGTCTAAATATCATGTTGTTGCATGTAAAGGACTATGCATAATCTTCCATCTTTGATAAATTACCTCCCATATCTCCTGGGAATTAGCTTCCACATTATCAAAAGCACTTGCAATGGCTTCCTTGCAGCAATCCATGCCCTCATAAATAAAACCCATACAAGGTTTTTCATCTAACAAATGATTTTGTATTTCTCCATAATCATGTTTCCTGCACCAACACAATTTGAGGCACTATCTGTGATAACTTGGACAATATTATTCTCCCCAACCTCTTGAATTTCTTCATCCAAAATTATGAAAATAAATTCTTTTGTCTTCACTTCATCCATTGCATTAATTGCTTTCAAAAAATATACCCCTTGAGGGAAATAAACCAACACATTAATCAATGGACGTTAACACAAATCTGACCAACCATCACTCAAAATCGTGCAACCTGCATGCTTCCAAGTTTGTCTAATGTCATGCAACCTGTTTGTCACTTTGTCCTTTGTTTTGTTGATCAAAGTGGTCCTTAAAGCCCCAGATCAAGGAGGAACATACCCCTTGCCAAAATCAATGGCGTTTTTCAATACATTTTTAAAATATGGACTCCTGACCACATTGAATGGAATTGCACGTGCATAATTTAATTCTGAAACAACATCATCAACTTCTTGTTTTTCAATAGGTTTCCAAAATTGATTTAATGTTTTGGTTCCACCTGCATTTTTCGAGGAAGAACTTGAACCATCGATGTTTGATGAAGAACAAATGTTGTTTGAGGAAGACATGGAAATCTCCCTTTCAATTCATTGCCTCTTCATATCCTTTTTTCCCTTTTCTACCTTTGATTTCTTGTAGTCTTTCTCCAGTGCATCTTTCTACTCATCAGATATATTTGTGCATCCTTCCATGCCACCTCCACTTCCATTACTGATACTAAGGAGAAGTCCCACGACTCTTTTTAAAGAGCCACTAAAGTTATGTCCACATAACTGATAGACAAGACTATTCCCCTCTTTCTTGACATGTTTCTATGCCCCAACTGTAGATTTTGGAGGTGCTCTTGGTGACTGAATGAAGGTTTTGCATTTTTTATTTTTTTATTTACAAAAATTAGATTTTAAAATTAAATTCGGAAAGGAGAGAGTTCTACTTCTAAGTTCTAACTTCTGATTTCTAAAACAAATAATTATACATAGATAAAAATAAATAAAATACATTGATAAAAATAAAAAATGCACATGCTCTGGAGTCTGCTCAGTGCTACCGCTCATTGTTGTAGCTTGTTGGGGATTGTTCTAAGTTGAGAGTGGACACTAGACTATACAGTGGATAGTATCTACTATCATGTAAACTCTAAATTTCCAGATCAACCACCTCGATAGAGTACACTGTCACGCTTCGACAATGTGAAAAATAGAAATGTTATGTTGCATGTAATGTGAAAAAAGGATTATGCATGACAAGATGAATTGTTGGAGGCTATGTTCATTGTTTAGAGAAACCATTGGATAAGGGCCTAAGGAATTACATGATGTGTTTATGAGAAGCTAGAGAATATTCGAAGAATTACCTGTGGGAAATGGACTATGCAAAGTAGGCCCTCAACACTCAGGGTTACAAGCTCAGCCCTCAGGATACGCTGGAAGAGTTGAAGTGTCATTGGCCTGTTGGGGTCATTAATGCTCACTTCTCACCGCTATAGATGATCGATGAACTATAGTTTTTTTTCGCCTCAGACTTCATTTGCAGACCCACGGACCATGGTGGGGACTCGGGCATGCTAGAGATTTAGTGTAATATTCTAGATATAAAAGTATGTAGAACAGAAATAAAATGCTAGAAATGGTAGATGAACAGAAAAATAACCATAACAACACCACAATAATACCAATATGATACCAAAATAACACCAGAATGAGCACTTTGATTAATGAGAGCAATGTTCACTTGCCTCTTCGAGGGGAAACCTCCAGTCGAGTAGAGCTCTATTACAATAATATCCAAGACAAAAGTTAGGATACCCTCGACTCCTATTTATACTAAATATGTCTATCAAAATAATTGTCTAGAGGAAGATCCTTCTAGAAGTAGAAGATTCTATTATGTATTCTTACATTCAATTTATTCTTCCTTATTGCTAGGCCTTATTAATATTGACCTTTATTACGTTGGAATATATTTTTCTACCTACATGAGGGGTCAGGTCCCTAACATGTTCTCCCACTTAAAAAAAGCCTTGTACTCAAGGCTTGAGATGTGGAAATTGTTGTAGAATGGTAGTTGGTTCCCAAGTGGCATCTGTTGGGGTTGTATCTTTCCACTGGACTAACACTTCCTTAATGGTTATTTGACACAGGTGGTGCTCACGCTGGTCCAAAACTGCTTGTGGTTGTAGCCAAATGGAGTCTTCTTCATCCAACTCGGGAAGGTTGGTTTGAGTTTGGCACTTAGTTTCAATCACCTTCTTTAAGAAGGAAACATGAAAAACAGGATGTATCTTAGAATGACTAGGAAAATCTAACTGATAGGCCACCTGTCCCACATGCTTGAGAATGGTATAAGGACCATAAAATCTGGGCACCAGTTTCTGACAATGGTCAGCCTTGAGAGTATTTTTCTTGTAAGGTTGCAGTCGAATAAACACATGATCCCCTTCTGCAAATTGACGTTCAAAGCACCCTTGATCTGCTTGTTGCTTCATGCGATGTTGGGCCATGAACAAATTCTCTTTGAGGGTATAGAGAATAGCCTCTCGAACTGTAAGTTTTTGGTCAACCGCCTGGACCTTAGAGACACCTAGTAAATATGAGAGAACTGAAGGTAGAGTTTGTCCATATACTGCTTCAAGAGGACTCATGCAGGTGGTTGTATGGTATGAAGTGTTGTACCACCATTCAACTAGTGGTAACCATTGAGCCCACTGATTTTTCTTTTTTGATGAAAAACACCTCAAATATGTTTCCAAACACTTGTTGACAACTTCAGTTTGACCATCAATCTGGGGATGATAAGATGTGTTGAGATGTAATTGGGTGTCTTGTAGCTTAAATAGTTCTTTCGAAACATGGTAAAAGTTGGGTCACGATTAGAAACAGTAGAATGTGGCATGCCATGAAGCTTGAAGACCTGATTCATGAAAAGTTAAGCCACAATGGATGTTGTAAACAGGTGTTGAAGAGCACATAAATGAGCATACTTGGAAATGAGATCAACTACCTCCATGATGATTGATTTATTTCCCGATATAGGTAAGCCTACAATAAAATCCATAGAGATATCTCGCCAAATAGTAGGTGTAATCGGAAGTGGTTGTAGTGTCCCAGGAGATTTGACTGTTTCTCCCTTGTTGCATTGACACAAATCACATTCAGCCACAAAATTACGAGCGTCCTGTTTCATACCATCCCATAAAAAGGAATGTTTGAACCTGTCATAGGTTTTGGTAAACTTGAAGTGCCTAGCTGTGGGTGTAGCATGAAGCTCAGAAAGTATCGTGGATTTAAGTTTTGACTATTTACTTAAATACAAATAGCCTTTTTATTGAAGATCATCATGGAGCCAAGAGTACCCTAGGGAAACTGGAGAATTGGACTGCAATTGTTGTATTATATGTGAACTTTTGGGATTGTGTAGCCATTCCTGGCGAACAGCTTGGAGCCAATCTGGTACAATGAATGAGAGAGAAAAAAGGGACCCTTCATCTTCATATTTTTGGGAAAGTGCATCCGCAACCACATTGTCTTTGACTTTCCTGTAAATGATCTCATAATAATATGCAAAGAGCTTAGTCACCCATTTTTGTTGCTCTGGGGAGGAAATGCGTTGTTCCAAAAAATACTTGAGGCTTTGATGATCTGTCTTAATTTGGAAGCATTGCCCCAATAGATAAGGGTGAAAAAGATCAACTGCATGCAGAATAACCAACATTTCCTTTTCATAGATTGATTTGCCCAAATTTCGTTCAGATAGTTGTTTGTTGGTAAAGGCTAGAGGCCAACCCTCTTGCATAAGGACAACGCCAATTCCTTTCCCTCAAGCATCACATTCCAGGAAAAAGGTCTTTGTGAAATTAGGAAGGGCTAGGACTGGAGTGTTTCACATGGCCATATTCAAGGTTTGAAAATCCCGAGTAATTGTTGGAGTCCAAGTGAAAGAATTATTTTTAAGGAGTGCATTGAGAGGTGCCACAATCTTTCCATAATTCTTAACAAACTTGTGATGATAATCTGTTAAGCCCATAAATCCACGCAACGTTTTGAGAGTCTTTGGGTGAGGCCAGTCTTTTATAGCTTTAATCCTTTTAGGATCCACCCTGACACCGTCCTTGCCAAGAAGATGACCCAAGTACTTGACTTCTGAGGCACCAAAAGCACATTTAGATTGTTTTAGGAAAAGTTGGTGCTGAGAGAGTAGATGGAGAACTCGATCCACATGACAAGATGGTTTGTCCAGTTTTTTCTATAGATGAGGATATCATCAAATAAAACTAAGACAAAATGACGGAGAAACGGACGGAAGACATGATTCACGAGGCTTTGGAAAGTGGAGGGATCATTACACAAGACAAAGGGCATGACCAAAAAATCATCGTGGCCCTCATGAGTTCTAAAGGCAGTCTTAGGAATGTCTACTTCTTTCATACGGATCTAGTGGTAGCTAGAATGAAGATCAAGTTTAGTAAAGAACTGGGCGCCACTCAATTCATCCAAGAGGTCATCAATGACAGTAATGGGAAATTTGTCTTTGATGGTGAGTTTGTTGAGGGCGCGGAATTCAGGACACATGCGTGAAGAACCTTCTTTCTTCATGACCATGACCACAGGAGAAGAGTAGGGGCTTGTATTAGGGCGGATAACACCTGTGTTAAGCAGTTCTTGAACCATTTTCTCAATTTCATTTTTTGGGGAAAAGGGGTGATGATAGGGACGGATATTTGGAGGAAGGATTCCTGGGACAAGGGGAATGGAATGATCATGAACACCACAGGAAGGAGGAAGTCCCCGGGGAGTGGAAAAAACCACTTGATGTTTAGAGAGGATGGATTGGAGGTCATGTGGCACAAAGGGTGTCTCAGTTTCTTTTATGGCATGGAGTTGGGCAATAACGCCCAAATGACCTTTTTTGAGCATATTTTCCATGTGATGGGAACTAATGATCTCAGGGGAACTGGCGGTGATTCCTTGGAACTTATATTGTTGGTCCTCCTGGTTGAATTGCATGGTTAATTCCTTAAAATCCATGAGAATGGGACCCAAAGTCCTTAGCTAGTATGCACCCAACACAATGTCACAACCACCCATGTCGATAGCAAACATATGACATTTCAGGTGGTAGTCACCAATTTGGAGACACACATTTTTAGAACACCCTCCACATTTCATGGACCCGCCATTGGCAATCATGATTTGGAAATTGTTGACTGCACGGATATAGCAATTAGTTTCTTCGGCAATGCGGCAATGAATAAAATTATGAGTGCTTCCACTATCAACAAGAATGATGACCTTCCTATGCTTAATGTAGCCAATTAGTTTGAGGGTTTGGGGAGAAAAGAAGTCAGTGAGAACATTTAGGGAAATGACCGGTTCTACTTCGGGAGGGTCGGAGGGAGGGGTTATGTCAGTGGGTTCAGGTGACACAAACACAAGGGGAGCTTCAACATACTCTTCTGAAACATCCTCCGAGATGGCCATCAAAATCTTTTGTTCCTTACACTTGTGTCCCGGTGATCCGTCGGATCTTTTAATGACTATTGTTGAATTTTTATTTTGCATGCGTTAATTAACCATTTGAGAAAACTTAGTGAAAGAATGAGGAAAGAAGAAGATTCATGACAGCCATATACACATATGCAGATCTGAAATGAAATTATAGACAACAAACCATAACACGCAGATTGATAATGGAGTTCGGCACAACTTTGCTTACGTCTCCAAGCCTTTGTCTCTGTGGGGGAGGCTTCTTTATTTATGTTCAAAAGCTCAAAAGTACATCACTGCAATGCCAAATGGATACAATACTGATATTTTCATGTTCTTCTAGATCTCAAGAACCCTGCAAAGAAAACGACACGCAAAATGGACGTCCGGAGCTCCCATAAATGGCCCGACAACGTCTGCTCCTCAATATCTTCCCTGCATCAAAATGGCTTTGGCTTGGCTTCTCCTCAGCATAACTCTGCTCTGACTGCTCTTTGACTGACCTACATGGCCTCAAACAGGCCTGGTTTATATAGATTTGAAGTTGGTTTCTCATCTCCAACTTCCTCCCAAAATTTGGGCTCCAAAAATGCCCAATATCTCCCAAAAATGGAGAAAATCAACTAAAACAGGCATATAATCTTTTAAAAATTCCCAAAACTATATAAAAAACCCACTTTTGTGCAAAAATACGGCCTAGCCCCTTCTCCCTAGGCGCGCGCCCCCTAATTTAAGGTCATATGCACTTAATATGGCCAAGCACTGGCCCATAATCCGAAACAAATGGTCATTTGGGGTATTACAATGGGACCAAGTCCCGAAACAAGTGGTGGAAGGCTGGAATCCTGGCATTAAAACAAGGCACCACCCCTACACTAACTGTTAACCACTCTAATCACAAGCCTATTCCCACGGAATCGTGGTAACTATGCATTGTGGTGTGGGCGTATGGTTATAACTGTGAGTTGTAGGTGTCGGCCTTTTAAAAGTGTGGTCACATAACATACAATATGCCCGCGGGCTGGGGCCCCAGCCCCCCTTCCTCCCATTACAATAATACACTTTATAATAAAATATTGTGGATGCATATAACAAGGAACACGTATGGTGCATTGGCATTTGGACATTTGTTAAGGAGTTGGACTGGTCCAAGAGGTCATGGGATCGACCCCCATGGACTCCAAATAA
>ML797996.1:129477-149928 GCA_009831015.1 Picea engelmannii | reverse complement strand
CATCAGTGTGTCTCATGAGAGTTAGAATCAATTGTTCAATACTGCTGGAGAATTGCTTAGAGAGTTAATTCCTTTTCTGCATTAGATTAAATCTCTATTTTCAAGAAAAAGTAAATAGAAGTGTGAATTCCCTTTCTGCAATTAAGTAGACTTCATTTCATCAATTAGCACATAACTTCCTTCTACAAGAGTAACATAAAAAATTAGAATAGATTAGATAATCCAAAATTCTTATACACTCATCAAATTCTACTCCTGGAAATTACATTTCAATTATGCTAGTGTGACTTCAATTCTGCAACAATAGATTAGAGCTCCAACTGTGTCAGCAACTTGTGTTAGTGTTCAACTTTACAATTATGTTAGTTTACCTTACTGCAACTTGATTAGTGTTTGATTTTATAATCTAGCACAGATTGTGCACAATTATCTTACAATAACAAAACTTCCCTGGGTTTGACAATTCATATTGAACACTTTAATTCTCTATTTATTTAGACAATTAAAGTGCACGACACTTAGGAGGGATCTTGAGTTCCCTAATTGAGAGCTCTTCTCTCCATGCAATGGAAGAAATGAAAAATGGTGAAGAAAAACAATGCCTATTCCCTCAAGAGGTGAGTGGAATGGCTATTGCAATGATGCTTAAAGGATTCAAAGAGAAAAGAGGATTCTCAAAGAATAATTATTGCAGCATAACAATACCTTGAAGATCTTATTTTATTAGCACACTCATGGCTCTTATTTATAACATCCATTCATGGAAAAATGTAATTGGTTCATAGTGAAAACAAGGGACCTTTTAGGGCACCCTCTAGCCCTTGAGCAACCTCCAAGCTAGATTTATCTCAGATATGAGTGTCAAATCGTGTTGGGGGTCAGACTAGAAGTGGTTGAGGGGTCGACAAGATCCTTAAATGCATCGTTCATAGAAGTGCACATATATTTCCGTAGATAGTTGTGAATTTTGTGCATAGTGCATGCTCAGGTCTGTGTTAGCCTACGCATTATGCGCACTGTGCACGTGCTTCCTTTGGTGAATCTGAAAACTTTGATTTTTGACCCAATTATATAGTTTTTTGCCTTCTGGATGGATTTTGGTGTTGTAGGTGGACTAATTGCTGCTGGAATTGATGTTTTTCTTCAACCATTGTGTGTAATGTCACGAATGGTTTTTCAGTGATAAAATATGCCCCCTGATGTGTGAGGTTAGGAGAATATGTATAGCTGAAATACATCAATGTTTATTTTACTGAGAGTGCCATTGTAATGAAGAGTGAAGAGAGTAAATGAAAGAGCGATCCACTAGAGGGAGAGGGAAAACTATGGGAGCCAAACCTTTCTTGAGGGAGAAAAAATAAAATCTGTGTACAAACGAGTCGGGCACATGTTTGATCAACCAAAACTCAATTATAGGCAAGCTAGGTGGATGGCTCTCCTTTGTGAGTTTGATTTCGAAATCAAACACATCAAAGGAAAGGAAATAGGGTGGTCGATGCCCTTAGAAGAAGTATAAAAATGATTCACCTAGCAGTGGTAAGAACCTGTGAAACGAATGTCAGGGAAAGAGTCAGGAATGCACAAGAAACAAATTCATTCTTCAAGACCGTGACCTCATACCTAAGGCAAGAGCCTACAGGGATAAAGTATGAAGGCTACTAGATGCTCGATGAAGGCCTGCTGACCTACAGAAATAGATTGTATATTCCAAACTGTGACGACTTGAAGAGGTTCATAATGTATGAACTACACAAGAGACCATATACTAGTCACCTAGGATATCAAAAAATGATCACGACCACTAGGAAACAATTCTATTGGCCTGGATTGAAGATTGACATAGATGAATATCTAGATAAGTGCCTAGAATGTCAGCAATTTTAGGCAGAACACTAGAACCCAACAGGGTTGTTACAATCCCTACCCATCCCATAATGGAAATGGGAAACCATCTCCATGGATTTCATCACTGGATTACCAAAATCGACCAAGCAAAATGATGCCATCATGGTAGTGGTAGAAAAACTGAGTAAGTTTTCTCACTTCGTTCCTGTCAAGTCAACTTGCAAGGAAACAGATATTTCCAACACCTTCATGAAGGAGATATTCAGACTGCATGACATGCTTAGGGAAATTGTATCTGACAGAGACACCAAATTTACTTCAAGCTTTTGGAAATCCTTAATGGTTGGTTTTGAGACTAAATTGTTGTTCAACACAACCTATCACCCTCAAACTGATGGAAAAATAGAAAGAGTAAACCAAATATTAGAAGACATGCTAAGGATGCATGTAATGCATCAGCCTAAGAAGTGGGGAGACTACCTACCATTGGTAGAGTTTGCCTACAACAACGATTATCAAGAATCCTTGTCTATCTTAGAGTTAGACCTGGGAAAGGTTCCCCCATAATGGGAGCTTGTGCCAAGCTGGCACCTCGGTATTGTGGACCCTTTGAAGTCTTAGATAGAGTGGGACCTGTAGCCTATAGGATGGCACTTTCTCCCACAGTAAAGGCACATAATATTTTCAATGTTTTATTATTGAAGAAATATGTACATGATTCTAATCATATAATTGACTGGTCTATGATCCAGGTGGAGCCGAAGGGAGAATTCCTGCCAGAACCTCAATGCATACTAGATAGGATGGAAACCTCACTCAGGAACYGAACTATTGCACATGTTAAGGTGCAGTGGAAACACTTTGTCCCAGATGAGGCTACGTGGGAAATKGAGGATGCCATGAGACATGCATATCCGATTTTGTTTACTCCTGTATATACATATCATGTTAACARATAGAACATTGAGGAHRATGTTCCTTTAAGGGGGAGGGAATTGTAACACCCCGTTTTCCCCATTTTGTAAATATAACTATATTAGCCAAGGAACTATGGMAAACTCAAAGGTGTGAATGTTTGATTTGAGGGACCTTYGTATAAAAGSTYGATSAATGTAAATTCTGTTATTTTARTAGAAAATGGATACATGTTGCATGMCTRCTAGAAAGGGGATGTGCTAAGAGAAACCACGAATGCTATGAAAAGGTGGTGGAGGGGACCARSAATGGTTGYGTTAACCTCCATCGAACYAGTACTTTGTTGGATTTAATTKCTCAGGATCAAAACAACCCTCTGACYCAGGAATGAATTACAGTCAGAATGGTAGGTGGGAAGACCTCCTCAAGAYTTAATGAGGGGATGGGGCAGACRTCCCATCTATAAGGCTTCCAGACCTGACCACGGACTGAGAATTTTAGCCACACACAATCTTGCTGAGGAAGGCAAGAAAGGAAGCGTGGTGGGAAGAGGAGACCTGTGAAGAGTGCAAAGATGAGATTCGAAGCTCTCGGGTCCAAGGAAGGACGAAAAGAGGAAAGTGAGTTCTGATTGTAGAAAATAGAGACTGAGTTGGGAGAATGAGAGTAACCTTCATCCCTATCTATTTCTATATTGGGAGAAGGAGAGTAACCTTCATCCCTAACTTTTGTTGAGCTAGAAGAAAGAGATTGAATCTCAAAGAATCATGGTCTAAGCTCGGGCGTGGCCAGTGGTAAAGCCATTAGGAGTGACTGAGCCTATGGTTAGGTAGAAATGAGCACCCCTTTCAGCAGTCGCATCATGCCTTATGGTTCTGATAAGTGTTTTCATGACTTGTGCTTTGAATTGGAAATAATGGATGCATGTGGGTATTTATATGTCTATAAATGGTTTCTGTATTGAAATGATTAAGTTATGAGTATGCGTTTTTTCCCTTGAGAACTTATGCTTCTACTTGATTTTCCATATGCTCTATTTTAATTCCTCGAAGGCGTTTCCCAAGGGAATTACATCACATTACTAGAGTCAGAGAAAGCCTCTTGGCATTGCTACTGTTTCGCTAACCTTAAGAGTTTACTTTGCCCTGTTTCATAGTGTAAAGTTATGCGAGTTAGGGAGGCGTTCCTTCAGACCAGTAGTCTAAGAGACTTTGAACTCATGCCCAAGTCCTTAACCAAAAAACTAGCTAAGAGTAGAGTTCATAGCCCAAGAGTCATATGAAGGTCCATGTGACCTGGGTCTAGGGACCCTACACTAAAAGGAGTTAGCTCATGAGGGTTTCAGAACTTCGGGAGCTCGAATCTTTGAGATGTCAAATTTCACGATGGTCAAATTTACCTCAACTACCAAAGTAACAAGAGTCACAGATGACTTAAGAACCTGATAGCGGAGATGGATGCGAGTCGTTTATTGGGAGGAGAAGTTGTCCCAGTCGTCAGATTGACTCAAATACCCACTAGAGTTAATGAAGAAAACACCAACCGCTCGATTAAATCGATGGTTGGGAATCATTGCAGAGCGCGAAGGTGAAATTAGCAGACATGCTAGTTCACAACCCGCAATCAACCACCTTTGTTGATCTCATTGGGAATGGAAGCTCAACGACCAGGATTAGATCAAACTCGGGAGAGAACTTCCCATATTATGGAGGTTGGACCCCGCAATCACTGTGAACCGTTGATTTGTGAGAAGATATCGATGGCGTGGAATCACTACAGAGCGCGAAGGTGAAATTAGTGGACGTGCTAGTTCGCGACCTGCAATTCACCAACGTTGTTTATCTCATCGAGTTGGAAGATCAATGACCTCGATTGGATCGAGTTGGGTGAGTAACTTTCAAATTACGGAGGTTAAACACTCTGATAAAGAGTGTGCACATTGGGGCCCAACAATCACTGTGAACCGTTGATTGGTGAACACATAGGTATTGGCCGGATCATGACTGTCAGACCTAGAAAAGTTTCTATGTGGATAGTTGTGAGTTGCTTTGAAAATTCGTGGAGTAACGAGGTCCTTCTGTACCGTCGATCTAATAAAAAGGACACGTGTAGGAAGATCGTCGACTTTGGGTGTAATCTCTCCAGAAGAGAGCGAGTATTGAGAATTTGAATCTATCGAAGCCCGAAGAGCCGAAGTGAATTTGCAGCCGTCGATCTATAGGAGACACGCGTCGGCAGATCATCGACTTTGGGTGTAAGAACTTCGGAAGAAAGCGAGTGTGGGGAGGTTGACACTCTCGAAGCCCGAAGAGATGAATAAGATCTAAGACGTCCAAGCTAAAGAGACAGGTGTCGTCAAATCCTACACTTCGGAGGAAAGTCACTCTGGGAAAAAGGGGATGTGTTGAACAAGGACTCCCAAAGGCCGGAGAGTCAGACTTCATCCGAGTCATCCATCAGCTGAGGACATGTGTCAATAGATCTTCCACTTCAGAAGATATCCACTTCGAAGGAAGGTGGGGTCATGAGATTTGAGAACTCCCGAAGTAAATCGTGACCGTCGATTTGAAATAGATGTGTGTCGATCGATCGTTGACTTCGGGTGAAATCACTCTAGAAGAAAAGGTTGTGTGAGCATCCAAGACCCCCAAACCCCAGAGTCTCGAAGTGGATTTGATCCATTGATTTATATGGGCGCCTGGCGCATGATATGGAACTTTGGGTACGAAGTGCTTCATAGGATAAAGAGTTGGAGTGCTCAGAACTCCCGAACGCCAAAGTCTCGAAGAAGATCATAATCGTTGATCACAAGGGATGCATGGCGCTCAACCTATAACTCCGGGTACAGATTACTTTGAAGAGAAAAGGTGTAGGAACATTTTAAAATCCTGAATGTTGAAGTCCGAAGTAAATTAGAGTCATCAAAATCCCTGAGCACATGGGGCATCGGATCATGAACTTCATAGTTTTTCTACTCCGAAGGATTTCGTGTGGTCGTCATCTTGGGGCATGTTGTCTTGGCGTCTAGACATAGCTGCGGTCATATGCAAGTATAGGGGGATGAAATAACCCGAAGATCTTGGGAGCGGATATCTTCCTTCCCTAAGCTCATTTCAGAACATGGACATTGTGGCTGGAAAGCTCTGGAAGAGCAGAATGGAATAGGGACCCCAAATGAGGGCATTGTTTTCTTAAGAAGAATGAAATTTTTTATGCCCCGTCGTGGGTGTGTTACATGAGAAGAGTCGAGTCATGCCTTTGTACATGCTGTAGATGGATTCTCCTTTAATGGATGGTTGTAGGTTGATCTAGATCCAATTTGGACTAGATTTTCATTTATTGTAATAATCCTCAGTAGATATGTGTTTTGATCATGATTAGACACCACTAGTGTAATTTGGAGGGAAGGCTCGATGAGCCCCTCTTGTATAAATCATTGTATTGTATGCCTAGAAGGGGTTCCGATAGTGGATAGAAAATCATTGTAAGCCAAGGAGGTGAGAGTCTGGACTCTGTTGTAGTCCAAGCTTGCACGTATTGTAACTGACATTCACATTAATACAAAAGATTAGATTTCACTGTTTATGAGTTCTTGTGTGGTTAATGTTGTCAATGTGTGTTTAAATGTTGTAGATGTATGAATAGGTTTCATTTACAGAGGTAAGATAGACTTCACTATATGTCCATGAGTTTGTTGGGTTGTTCTGGTTTCTTTTAGGCTAAGTGCAAGGAGTGCATGACAGAGTATTGAAAACTCTGTGAGCCAACGCAAAGAGTGTGTATCTGAATTTGAAATCAAATTCAAAGGAGAACGTCTGAGGTGGGCACACTAGGATAGTCTCAAACTCAGGAGGAGCCTCAAGGTTACTGAACACCTTGGAGGAGAAACTGTGCAGAGAAAGCGTATAAGACAGAGTTTTTGAATACGTTGTAGAGCTCTGCCAGGTGGGCATTGAGCGGGTGCAAGGAGTGCACAAGAGAACTTTGTTTCGAGTTCAGAGAGAAGAGTTTCAAGGAGATGACACTATAGAGTTGTTGAACACTTTGTAAGCTCAACAATGACTTCTTTGAGCAAGTTCAAGGAGTGCACAGGGCCAACACCTTTTGAAGTGTTGGAGAAGGTGAAGAAAATAGAGTTGTTGAACACTCTGTAGGAGAAGATTTGCAAGGAGTGCATCGAGCAAGCACAAGTGTGCAGAAGGAGACAATCAACTTCTTAGACTGTAGGGAGAATCTCTACAATTGTGCATTGAGCGAACGCAAGGAGTGTGTTATTGAACCTGAAAGAGATTAGGATTCAAGAGAAAGACCTGTGCAAGGAGCGCACCGGGCCAACACTTAGACAAAGTGTTGAAAGACGTCGTTTGAAGGCTCAGTTAAGCACAAGGAGTGTGCAAAGGTGAACTTGTTTCAAGTTCAAAAGATCAGGAGAGACTACACAGAATTTGCATGGTGTGAACTTACTTTGAGTTCAGAAGCTCAAGAGGAAGAGTGACAACAGTCGTTGGATCGAGTTGCAAGGAGAGATCTGGATCGTCAAATCTTACGTTTAGACAATAGGACAAGCGCGTAGAGAAGGAGTTGATCCTAGCCATCGGATCTGAGCATGGAGGACCAACAATTGTTGGATCCAGGTAAAGTGCATGAGACTTTAACCATTTTTAAGTGCACAAGAGAGCAGACTCACCGAAATATCAAAGTCCCGAAAAGGATTGGGACTGTCCATCATCCAGAGGGACACGTGGAGTGAGATCTGAGACTCTAGAGGAATTCCACTCCGGGATATTTCAGACGAGGTGGTTTAAGAATCATTGAAGTCTCGAAGTGTTGGAGTAGATCCTAGCCATTAGCATAGGAAGGCACGTGGCAACAGATTGTTAACTCAGGAGGAGAGGCACTATGAAGGATTTGAAGTGTCGAGCTTTGAAAATCCCCGAATCCTGGAGTAGCGGATAAGATCTCAGTCATCCGTCAGTTGGAGACACGTGGTGGGAGATCTTGCATCCCAGAGGAGCGAGTGTAGAAGGGTGGAAAAACTCCCAAAGAACTGGGAGCCGAAGCAAATCTAAGTCTTCCAAGATAAAGGGATAGGTGTCGTCAGATCCTGCACTCTGGAGAATAGTCACTCTGGAAGAATTGAAGAGTGAAGACAGGAGGATTCCTGAAGGCTAGAGTTTCGAAGTCATCCCAGTTGTCCATTGGAAAAGGACGCGTGGCGGAAGATTTGCCACTTTGGAGGAAAGTCACTCTGGGAGGAAAGCAGAGTTAGTTGGAGCAAGAACTCATGAAGGTCGAAGCGTCAGAGTTCATCTGAGTCATCCGTCAGCGCAGGACAGGTGTCAGCAAATCCTCCGTTTAAGAGGATAACCACTTCGGAGAAAGTGGGGTTGCGTGGATTGAGAACTCCCGAAGGCCGAAGCATCGGAGTCAATCGTGACCGTTGAATAGAGGAGGACGCGTGTTAGAAAATCTAATACTCCAGAGGTTTGCACGTGTGAAAACTCGGGAACTATCAAAGCCCCGGAGTCCCGAAGTGAATCAGAGCTGTCAAATCTCTGAGTACACTTGGCGTCGGATTGTGAACTTCAAAGATATGCCACTCTGAAGGTTTTGTGGAGAAGTGGTTCGGAATTCGCCGAAGCGCCAGATCCTGAAGTTTCTGTGGGCCATTGATTTAGAAAAGAACCAGGGACTGTCGATCCCTCTCACGTCATTTCGGAACTTCGTCAGTTCAGAGTTCGAAAGAATTGGCGAGTGGTTAGTAGAAAATGCCCAGAGCCCGAAGCTCTGAAGCGCCCTTTGAGTAGGTGTCAGGTCATAGCCCAAGGTCATATGAAGGAAGGGGCCTAGCATAGAAAACTAGCACTTGTTGTTCAATTTATTGAAATGGGCCGAGAAAGAGCTTGCGGGTTTGGCAGAACCTGCACTTTGGAGAAAGGGGGACCTGTGAAAATTGATTTGGGTTCTAGCAGGGGCCCAGAGAGTTGATTCGACTCAAGTGATTGAACGATCCTAGATTGGGAGGTCACACAGTCCCGAGGAGAGAGAGGGGGGCCTGCATCAGAAGCCTCAAGGATTTATGCTCTTGCATGGGTATGATTCTTAATATTGACAAGTCAAAGGTTATGATAATCAAATCCAAAAATATCACTTATAATAATTCCATATATGAGAAAAACAAGTTGGAGGAAGTGACTTTATACAAATATCTTAGAATTGATCTATATCAAATGCTTAACTAAAACTATATCATTAAGAAAATGATAAATGGAGGATGAAAAGTTTACTTTGGCCTTGAAAACAATTGTAAATCCATGGACCTTTGGATATGGGATATAAAGGAATTCCTCTTTTAGACTGTTGTTAGTCTTGTTATCTTATATGGCTGTGATTTTTGGGGTTGCAACATCTCTAAAGAATCACAAAGAACGATTGATCTAATCCAGAAGCATTTTATAAATTATAATCTTAAAATTAAAGGCAATACACACTATCCTATCCTCGACATAAAGGAAAGTCTTTCCCCCGTTGAGCGCATGGCTATGACTATCTACATTTAATGTACGAGAACAAGATAAACAACATGGAGGACAAAAGTGTTCCTATGATTGCCTCAAACTCCTATCAAAACCACTCGTGGTTCAATCCAGGTTAGCATAAAGACGTTAAATCTTGGCTAAAACATTGGGGAATACATGAAGAATTAGAGGATAAGAGAAAATTAAGATACTAAAATGAAGTAATTAAAACTAACTTATGGGATGAAAAATATCTCTATGTAGAATCAAAAGTTGGGCCTAATGGTTAAGAACATGTGTTTCCTCTTAAGAGGTCACAGGTTCAAATCCAGAGGGGGGTAGGGTATGTATAACTTCGTAGACTTTACCAGTCAAATCGTTGGCCGGAGGGGAGTCCCTTGTCCCACAAACAAGGGGGTCTCATACACCAATTTGGTGTGCTCCCTTGTCCCACAAACAAGGGGGTCTCATACACCACTCTCATAAGCTTCATAGTAAAATAATGTGATCTTTCACACTAAGAGAATTGAAGAAGAAAAGTATTTTCTTTTATAATACTCCACTTCAAACTTTTAGAAAAAAAATAAAATTCTAAAACAAACTAAATAATTTCTTACTTTTTTTTGTAAATGAACATTAAAAACTATTATCATTATTTTTCTAAAAAATTAATCCATATTTAAATTTATTTAATTTTAAACTAATTTTCAACACTAAAATATTTTTTTTATGATTATTTTTTAAGCACACTTACCACATTTAAAATGAAATTACACATATCCTTTACACTAAAGAATAAAAAGCATCATCCTAAAAAATTAAATATTAACCAATTGTAATCATCAAGTATCAAGTGATAATTGAAAATTCATTTTTTATTTTATCGACAAAACTATAATTAAAAAAAACCCTGAAAATTACTCCCACGTTCATATCATGATAAAATATGCATGTGCCTCCAAACATCTAGTTGGGTGGTGGAAATAGTGTGGAAATTATTGGATAAGACGTTAACCCTACCGGCTTCACTTACTCATTGAGTGAATAATAATCATGTGCGTGAACTGTTTTATAAATCGATCTAATCCTATCCTTCACATAAAAGAAAGTCTTATGACAAGCTACATTTAATATACTAGAACAAGATAATTAATAGGGAGGAAAAAATGTTTTTTTGAAAATAAAATTCTAAAATAAACTAAATAATTTTTTATATTTTTATAAACATAGTTTCACTGATTTACAGATTTAATAGGGGTTTAGTACTTAATAAGTTTTCTATAGCTATTATAAAGACATCCTTTTATGTGTTTACTTTTTTACATTTACCTAATCATATTTAAAAATTACTTTGATAGCTAACTGATTGCCACTTAAGTGATTAACATAAATTAAAATATTAATACCAGATAAATGAAGCACAACCGTTTATTTGTTAATCAATAATAAAATTTAATATATTCTTTTAAGAATTCTTTTCATCTTATCAGCTTTTCTGGGTTGATCAACCACAATTATGTAGCTGTGCTAGTTCTAATTCTGATTGATACAGGAAGTTGATTTTTACTTTGTGCAGATTTCTATAAAATCATATGCATTCCAAGATCTGTGCAGATTTCTATGTTGCATTCAAAGATCTGTACTCTCCTGCTTTGAATTTCTGGTACAAAATTGTATGAAGTCATATGCATGATTCTTCAATCGAGTTACTTTGCAGTCAAAGATCTATACTTCCCTGCTTTGAGTTTCTGTTTTTAGTGTCCACAGCAGGAATACAAATGGCTTACAGTGGTATGGCAGCCATGGCTTACAAAGGCATCCCAGCTACTTGTCATAACTTGCAATCTGTGAAAAGAGTTCCCATACAATTCAAGCATTTCCCAACCTCATTGGGGGTTTCTAATAGCGATCATCCGGGCCTCCGAGGGGATTCGAAGATGAAATTATCTTCATATAGAGATGCGGCATCATCATGTAGATCCTCAGACACAATTGTACAGTTGCTGGATCTTTCAGAAGAAGTGAAGACGGTCGTTGAATTCGATTTCAATAAGTACATGCACGCCAAGGCAATCGCAGTGAATGAGGCACTTGACAGGGCCGTCCCACTTCGTTTTCCCCAAAAATTATATGAATCCATGAGGTACTCTATTCTATCAGGAGGGAAGCGAGTTCGTCCTGTTCTGTGCATCGCTGCATGTGAGCTTGTGGGAGGAACCGAGGAGCTCGCCATGCCAATTGCCTGCGCAATAGAGATGATTCATGTAATGACTTTGCTCCATGATGACATGCCCTGCCTGGACAATGATGATATACGCCGAGGTAAGCCCACAAATCATAAAGTCTTCGGCGAAGGAACTGCTCTTATTGCAGGAGTTGCACTTCTTTCAGTTGCCTTTGAGCACATTGCAGTCTCCACAAGCAAAACTGTGGGGAACGATAAGATTCTGAGGATGGTTTCTGAATTAGGCAGAACAACAGGTTCTCAGGGGATCATGGGTGGGCAGTTTCTGGATCTAGTGAGCGAAGGGGATGCTTCTGTTGACCTTCAGACTCTCCAGTGGATTCACGCTCACAAGACTGCAGTGCTGTTGGAGAGCTCGGTCGTGTGTGGCGCCATCATCGGTGGTGCGTCGGAGGATGAAATCGAGAGAATTCGAAGGTATGCCAGTTGCGTGGGGATTCTGTTTCAGGTTGTGGACGACATACTCGATGTCACGAAATCATCAGAAGAATTGGGCAAGACTGCAGGAAAGGATTTGATGAGTGATAAGGCCACTTATCCGAAGTTAATGGGTTTGGAAAAATCAAAACAGTTCAGCATTGAATTGTTGGACAGAGCTAAGGAGGAGTTATCTTACTTCGACCCAGCGAAGACGGCACCTCTGCTGGCTTTAGCAGATTATATTGCATTCAGACAAAAGTGAAACGTTCCTTTGTTAGAATGGATAGAGCTGTTGTTGCAGATTTGTTTAAAGCTGTGAAACTCTAGAAAGTTAGAGCAAAGCTAAACCTACTTAGAACTTCTTTTATATAAGAATATATATGTTGAGTTTGTATATTGAACAGTTTTTACAGGATTGTGCTTATCTGGGATATTTACAGATTTAGTAATTCAAATCTGCAGATTCAACACATAAATTTGAACAAAATTACAATTTTTTGTTCAGTTTAAATTGTTTTTCTGAATGTATAAATGGATTATGCTTGTTGAAAAATTCCTTGGATGTTCAAATTATACAGATTTAGCCACTCAAATTGGCAAATCCAACACATAAATCTGAACAAAATTACAATTTTTTGTTCAGTTTGAATTGTTTTTCTGAATGCATAAATGGATTCAGTCTGCTGAAAAATTCCTAGGATACTCAAATTATACAGATTTAGCCACTCAAATCTGCAAATCCAACTCATAACTCTCCAAATGCATAAATGGATCCAACAGTTTTTACATACTTGTGTTTATCTGGGATATTTATAGATTTAGTCATTCAAATCTGCAGATTCAACACATAAATCTGAACAAAATTACAATTTTTTGTTCAGTTTAAATTGTTTTTCTAAATGCATAAATGGATTATGCCTGTTGAAAAATTCCTTGGATGCTTAAATTATACAGATTTAGCCACTCAAATCTGCAGATCCAACACATAAATTTGAACAAAATTTCAATTTTTAGTTGTTTAAATTGTTTTTCTGAATGCATAAATGTATTGAGCATGCTGAAAAATTCACGGGATACTCAAATTATACAGATTTAGCCACTCAAATATGCAGATGCAACACATAAATCTGAACAAAATTACAAATTTTTGTTGTTTAAATTGTCTTTCTGAATGCATAAATGGATTATGCCTGCTGAAAAATTAGTAGGATACTCAAATTTTACTGATTTAGCCACTCAAATCTGCAGATCAAACACAGATTAAATCTCAACAAAATTACATTTTTTTGTTATTTAAATATTTTTTGAATGCATAAATGGATTCATCCAGTTGAAAAATTCCCTGGACACTCAAATTATACAGATTTAGCCACTCAAATATGCAAATACAACACATAAATATGAACAAAATTATAATTTGTTTTTGTTTAAATTGTTTTTCTGAATGCATAAATGAATTATACATTCAAAATTTGTGAGACACAAATCTACAAATTCAACAATTTCTCTCCAAATTTCTAACAAAATTAAATAAAAAATATCTTAAAAAAATAAAACTTAAAACATTTAAACTACAGTATTTTTTTTTCAAAATATAATCAAATTTAATAGAAATAAATTATTGTATTTATTTATTATTGAAAGATATAATAATCATAAAAAATTATTATTGAAAGGTATAATCTTTCAGCATCTTCAGCCGTTCTCTATGTTGAATCCTAAAGAATTATTATTGAAAGATATAATAATCACGTGGTGATTGCATGTTCTTTTTAATTTATTTGGACAGAAATAATATGATGATGGGACGCATCTTTCAATGATGTTATTGAAGTTGGATTTAAATATCGATGACATAGAGCTTATGAAAAGAAAGGGTCAAAATTTTAAATTATTATTTAGAATAAAGGATGTATGATAAAAATTCATTGTGTATTATTGAGTTTAGAGGTGTATTTTACAATATTAGTATTAGGTAGATTGATGTATGATTTGATGCTAAATTCAACGATTTATCATTTTTAAATAATAATTAAAAAAAATTGTATATGTGGATTTTAATTTTTTGTTAAATTATATATATATATATATATATATATATTAAATTAAAGTAATTTAATTAAATCAACATAAATTTATCTTAACTTCTGTTCTACAAAATATCTAGAAAAATCAAATGAAGTGTAAACTATTCCTCTTTAACCTGTTTTAAAATGCAAAATAAAAGATTTACACCTCTAAAAATTATCTAATAAAACTTTAAATAGAAAATTTGAATGTATAAAAAATTTAAATACATAATTCTCTATGAAAGAGGTTTGAAACTTTTGTGAAGCTATCTAAAATTTAAAAAGATCTTAAAAGTACCTAAAATTATGTTATCTCTTAACTTTTTATTCATTAAACTTTAATTAAAATGAAATGGTTCAACCATTTTGAATCAACCATATATTACATGAATTTACCTTAATTGATAAATTATGTACTTCCCTACTTTGAATCATGTACTTCCATAGCATGACATGATCATAAGGTAAATATAACGATGATATGGATCATGAAGGGATTTGAACTCTTGATTTCATGGTCCAAAACCATGAGTTTTGATTCATTAAACTACCAAACCTATCGAATGATCTATAAGATCAATGTAAAAGATGAATAGGATTTGTTATTAAATGTTTGAATCAAAAAAATTTCAATACACTTGTAACACTTGTATTGACACCATTTTTCATCTTTCTCCACCTTTTAAAATTAATGGTGTTGATTCGTTTATATCAACCACATACATGGGTATTGATAAGTGTTGTAACAGTATCTTTAGACACCACCTTTTCTTTCTTCAAAATCCTTTTTCCTCTTCAATTATCTACAATATTTTTTATTTGTTTTGTATCACATTACACCCTATCCCCAACATGGTATCAGATTTGATGGTTTTAAACGTCGCCTATTATCCACCAACCTTGCCGAGTCTAATATGTTTTGTGATTAACTCTAGGTCGGTGGTTTGCATATTGGAACCGGTTGAAATAGATCTATTCTATCTAGATATCGAAGATGTCTTCGAATATTGATCATGCAATTCTAAATGGATCAAATTACACAGTATGGGCACCTGACATAGAAACTCAAATAAAGATCAAAGGACCATGGTAGTATATGAAGATTGTGATTCCAAATCTAATAGACAATCATGCAAAGTTATTTGTTGATGGAGAGAAGGATGAGGTTGTGGGGGTCATCATGACCTATATATCACGGGAGATTCTTTTTCACATCAGTGAAATCGATTTCCCTCATCAAGTTTGGAAGAAGCTGAAATAGTTTCTCAATGGAGTCGATAAAAGCCACATCATGCAATTGAAGAAAGAGTTGATCTCTCTCAATCCCAATTCCTTTGATAGGAAAGAGGATTATTTGGCGTGTGTAAAGGAAATCTAGTTGAAAATGGGCGAATGTGGAAAGAATTATCATAAGAAAGACAAAAACCTCATCGAGCTGGTCCCAATGAATTTGAGAACACCATTTGACATGTTTGTTTCAACTTTCCACACCAAATAGCAGGCACAAAAGGAAGATGGTAAGGATTACACCTTTGAATATTTCTATGGTCTTTTGATCACTAATCAAACTAGACTTCTTGAAGAAGGAAAGGTTGGTGGTATAAACATGAAGCCCAGTTAATCAAGGGAAAGGCCAAGTTGAATCATAGGGAAAGAGGACAATTTGATACCCCTACACAGATACTTGAATTCCTTGACTAGAAACCTAAAGGGAAAACATATGCACCGGGCCATCAAAGTCGAAAGAAGAAGACATGATAGAACTATGGAAAGACTGGACATGTGGAGAAGTTCTTATATAAGAAGAGGGATGCTTTAGAGGAGAAGGTCAAATGCCTTGAAGTATATGTGTCCATTGTTCACCGACCCACTGATAATTTCACCTTTCAAGTTAGAACTTCTCAATCCTTGTTGTCCTATTCTACACAAAACAAATGGGTAGTCGACTTTGGGTGCACTCATCATATGGCTAAGGATGATTCCTTTTTCACGTCCTTGAATGAAGTCGAGGAGAAAAATATTTATGTTGCAGAGGATTTTTCTCTCAATATTGTTGGTCGAGGTGATGTTTCCTATCGACATGGGAGAATTATTAACATCTATCATCTGCCAAATCTCAATGTCAATGTGTTGTTTGCTTCTTAGTTAACACAGATAGGTAAGATTGTGGAATTTTGGCCATATCAATTCTAATTTCGTGATTTAAATAAAGGAAAGTTGATTGTTTCTAGAGGGTTTCTAGAGGGTTTCTTGACCTGATGGATAATTTGTATAAATTTTCTGACATGACTTGAACCGACAGTGAACTGACTACTCTTGTAGCTCACACTGATGAACAAAGTCAAACTTGGAATGAACTGATCGAACACTTGAATTTTTTAAGTCTACGGGAACTAGAAACCAAGAACATGATTGTTGGTTTTCCCAAAGTGTTTCCTCCTAAAAGAGTCGATAAAGGTTGTGTTCTTAGCAAGCATCATCAGGCACTGTTTGACTATGGAAAAGCGTGGCGAGAAAAGAACCTAGTAGAATTGATTCATAGTGATGTCGTCTATATCAATCTAACTTCCCTAGTAGGTGCAAGGTATGTTTTGACTTTCAATGATGATGTCTCGCATTTCACATGGGTCCATTTTATGAAGAATAAGAACCTTGTCTTTGAAAAGTTCAAGGATTTTTAATCCTTTACTAAAAATCAATGTGGTTGACCCATCCAATGCCTAAGATTAGACAATGGTGGTGAGTATGTAAATTTACCTTTTGAAGAATACTTGGTTTGATCTAGTATTGACTAGTAGCAGTTGGTTCCTCCCACACCTCGATAGAATGACGTTGTATAACGAAAGAATCAAATGTTATTCAAAATGGCGAGATGTATTTTGGAGTTCAAATATTTTCCTCCTCACTTATCAGATGAAGTCGTTTATTGTGCAAAATATATTCTCAATCACATCTCAACTCAAGTTGTTCCTTCCATGACTCCAGTCGAACAATGGTGTGGAAGTAAGCTTTCATTCAACCACCTTCATGTGTTTGGATGTGTTTCCTAGGCTCATATTTTTTATTATTGCAGAAAGAAGTTGGATGCAAAGAGTTTTTCTTGCATCATGATGGGAAATTCTGAAGAGATGAAATCCTATCGACTATTTGATCCTGTCAAATGTCAAATCATTATCATATGAAATGTATGGTTTTATTAGAATTCTTCAGTAATTAAGTTGTTGAATGCCTTCTTTGAATTACTGTAGGATTATCCCTTTGATATTTTCTACAAAATTGTATCTACTATTCCAGTTTTTAGTCATTTGACTAGACAGTCGAACTCTATTCATGTTTCGAATTGACCATCAACCCTTTTGTTGACTAGTCCTTTGATCTCTATTTCAACTCGTCCACCATCTCCATTGACTGAAACTCTTCTAAATTTTGATCAACTTGCTGGAATCAACCTTAGTTCACATTTTTATTGTCTACCCAAATGGTATGCCAAGACAATTGAAGCTATTGGAGATGATGCCAGTGACGTTTCCTATAGAAAAAAAACTTGAAGTCACAAGCAACATGTCAGCATTGCCTTGCTAACTCGTATACTTGAAACTTATGATCATGTTTCCTACTTGAATGCTCAAGGATGAACTAAATGGGACAAGGCTATGCAAAAATAAATTGATTCTTTGAACTAAAGAATCACACTTGGGACTTAGTTCCTTGAGTGCAAGGAAAGAACATTGTCAAGTTTCGATGTGTCTACAAAACCAAATTTACCTCTGAAGGTGTTTTTGAGTGACGTAAAGATTTATTGGTTGCCAAGGGATTTTCTCAACAAGAACACATTGAATACAATGAAACATTTTCCCCCGTTGCAATGATGAGCTATGTTTGACTAATTATTTCCCTTTCTACTTCTTTGGGATGGAAAATTCATCAAATGGATGCGAAGAGTGATTTTCTTCATGGAGACCTATTTGAAGAAATTTTCATGGAACAACCACTTGGTTTTGTGACAGATTCAAAATTGGTTTGTTGACTCAAGAAGTCACTTTATGGTTTTAATTAGGCTCCTTGAGCTTGGTATGCTAAGATCGACAATTTATTTCTTCCACTTGGTTTCAAACGTTGTGAATCTAACCACAACATGTATGTAATCCATACCAATGGAGACATTTTGATTATTGTTGGATATGTAGATGATCTTCTCATTATTGGAAATAATAATGCTCTCATCCTTAGATTGAAGAAACAACCTGCTGACACCTTGGACATGAAAGATCTTGGTACTTTGCATTTTTTTGGGGGTCTTCAAGTATTACTACTATGTGATGGATTTTTCATTTCTCAATATAAATAAAAATTATGGGAACTTCCCATGAGTTTTATGGACTTGCAAGCCCATGTTCTAATTCACGTACCTAATGAGGTTGAATTAGTCATGGTTCTCTCATGTTGTTGGATGTTCTTCTGACAGAGGTACATGAAAAAAATGAAAGGGTTTGTTTGACAAAGGGAAAACCTAGAGGGATCTATGGAAGAGGGTTACATAGTATATGAATCATTCTATTATGCCAATGATTATAAGTACATCAATAAAATTGATGACACACTAGGGGTAGTGGTTAGGGATGACCGACAATATGAGGACAAAAGAGAAGAGGGGCTACTCCAATGAATGGAAAAAGGCGCTTGATAAAGAGTAAATAACTTATATTTTGTCAATTTAGTACATAGAAACTATTTACACTGAATTTTATAATATATATTTGATCTCATGTTATTCGTTCTAAATTCTTTTATACATCAATGAATTTAGAAATTGATTCCATAAATACAATTTTCTTTACAATGTGCAGACAATGCAATGATGGGTCACATTTGTAAGTTTTAAACCTGCGAAGTAAAGCAATACATATAGATTCTTAAGAAAGACAGAAATTAATCAATGGCTCATACATAGAGTATACAGAGATGTTATACCGGAAACCCTGAACTGGGAAAACCTTTCTTGTATTCATTATATCGAATTTCACCATTCACCATACAATATATACAATGCTTTTAGGTATTCCGTAGATAACAAAACCCTAATCCCTTAATCTGGGATTAATTTACAAATCCGCTAAAAATAGCAAAAACCGCCCAAAAACAAATTCGGGGCACTGCCCCGAACGCTACGCGTAACTAGGGGGGGCATACTTGCCCCCCCCTGGGACCCCGCTAGGAAAGCGCTTGGCACACACAGCACAAACAGAGCACTAGTGCAAGGGGTCGTCAGACGCAGTTGTCGAACCTGACGCGCCCACACACACACATGCAAAGAATATAACACATACCCAACATTCTCCCACTTGTTGTTTTATTTGCATCCAGGGGTCCAGGGGATTATATAGTCAACAATCCAGGGAAACAATTCCCATTGTTACTCTACACCAGGAGAAATTTTCTGTGCTCATAGACTTTGTCAATGAATTTGCAACATTCTTCAAAGTGTCAACCTTTTCCAGCAACACCTTCTTTTCCTCAACCATGTCTCTCACAAAGTGATATTGAACATCAATATTCTTTGTCTTCGAATGATAAGCTGGGTTCTTTGCCAGGAATATTGCACTATAACTGTCACAATCTAATTTCACTGCTTGTTGTACCAACCCAATACCTGAACACAATCTTTGTAACCATATTACTTCCTTGCTTGCATGAGTGGCTGCCATGTATTCAACTTCTGTAGTTGAGAGTGCCACTACAGCCTGTCTTTTTTTCATCCAATTGATTGCTCCTCCAAATAGGTTAAACACATACCCACTTATAGATCTTCTGCGATCCAAATCTCTAGCCCAATCTGCATCAACAAAGCCATGTATGTCCACCACTTTGTCCAATATCGGTCTTCCTTGGTAGAAAAATCCATAATTGGTGGTGCCATGAAGATACCTAAAGACCCTCTTTACTGTTGTCCAATGCTCCTTCCCTAGTTTTGACATATACCTGCTCAAAAATCCCACTGCATGTGAAATGTCCAGTCTAGTACAAACCATTGCATACATCAAACTGCCAACTGCACTGGCATATGGAACATGGGACATGTCCTCTTCTTCTTCCTGTGTCTTGGGACACTGATCTGTAGATAACTTTACACCTATAGGAATAGGAACCTTGACCGGTTTACTTCCATGAATATTAAACCTCTGCAATATCTATTTTAATCTCCATTCCCAGAATGAAGTTAGCAGCATCGAGATCCTTCATGTCAAATTTGGTGGATAGCTGCGATTTCACCTCCTTGATAACATCCATGTTATTTTCTACCAACAACATGTCATCAACATACAACACTACATAAATGAAGTGATTACCAACCTGCTTGGAATATACACAGTGATCGGCCCTGCTTCTTACAAATCCCAATCCAAGGATGTATGTGTCAAACTTTTGGTACCACATCCTA